>MU827823.1:147126-179438 GCA_029204205.1 Desmophyllum pertusum
TGGTTGGAGAACAGTGGTAGTTACAGTAAATTCATCAGAAGACATTTAGAGCAGCCAGAACACCGAATGTAACCCCTTGGTGCGATTCACGAAAGGACGCCCAAGTCAAAGAAGCCGTACGATTAGAGAAACAGAAATTGTACGAAACCAGGACGCCCAAGTCGAAGAAACCGTACGATTAGAGAAACAGAAATTGTACGAAAACCAGGACGCCCAAGTCAAAGAAAACCGTACGATTAGAGAAACAGAAAATTGTACGAAACCAGGACGCCCAAGTCAAAGAAACCGTACGATTAGAGAAACAGAAATTGTACGAAACCAGGACGCCCAAGTCAAAGAAACCGTACGATTAGAGAAACAGAAAATTGCTACGAAACCAGGGACGCCCAAGTCAAAGAAACCGTACGATTAGAGAAACAGAAAATTGTACGAAACCAGGACGCCCCAAGTCAAAGAAACCGTACGATTAGAGAAGCAGGAAATTGTACGAAACCAGGACGCCCAAGTCGAAGAAACCGTACGATTTGAGAGACAGAAATTGTACGATTCCAGTGAAAGCAGTTACCCGCCCGAGTATTGTTACCAAGCCCATTGTTCGCGAGAACCCGTTTGCGAGCCTACTGTTCGCGAGAAACCATTCGCGAGCCCAGTGTCCGCTAGAAATAGTTCGCGAAAAGGAGCCTATATTGGATTAGAAGTGCAGGACATTAGCGATCCTGACGAATCGTATAAAGAAAAACATTCAGAAAAAAGAGGGAAAAGGGAGAAAAAAAACAACTTTGAGGAAAACGCCTTCACAGCAGGTGGCCTGCAAGTACCAGCAAACTCCGACATCGCCTGTTGGTAGTGACGTTTTTCCAGATAGCGCCTTTGCGGCGGGTGGTCAACACGTACCAGTTGTGAATTCGCCTGCTGATATTTACCAATACTTTCCCGGAGATTGCCTACGAAGAAAGTGTGCTAACAAGAGGATTTGAAATCTAGGAACGTTTAAGTTGGTCGGAAGAAACCAGATTCAGGTGGCAAGAGTGACTCTGACGATCAATTTATCCATAGTGAGGAGGAAAGCTTACCCAGTGTACGAAAAATAAAGGAGGATTAAATACGTGCGACACCCTAACAACAAGTACCATGCAGGCAGAGGCGTTTGAGCAATTACAGGAACGGATTTCCATATTACAATAGGAATTGAAAACTCAACAAGAAAAACATCGTGAAACTCTAATGCCATGGAACAAGCTCCAACCTCGGATATATCTAGTTCTCATAGGCCTGCCACGTTTCATGGTTTTGATTCGGAGGATATTAATCGTTGGCTGGATAAAGTGGAGAATTATTTAAAACTACGCCCTGAACAACTAAAGGCAAGAAGAGACAGAGCCAGACTTCCCCAGTGAAGACGAAGTACCGGCTGCGAGATTAACCGGACAACTTGACGTCAAAAAAGAAAAATGAAAAATTAAATAACCGGATTTGTGACATTGATACGTGAAATACCAGGACTTGTCGTAAAAGATAGCCAGCATTAGCAAGCGAACGACACCAAGAAGTGTAGAAGTGATGAAGATCGAACAGTCAATTGAAAAGTTATTGATAGCATACCTGAATCAAGAGAAGATGGGTTGAAAGACATTTTCTCTTATGTGAACCTTAAATATTGAACAGTCGCAGTGATACTTTCCTGACATGTTGGCAGTTGTCTTTCACAACTATATATATATACAAGTCGAGATTTTGTGTTCCAAACTTGACCTAAGTGAAATTTCTTTGGACATTTTCCAAGTGTTTTCGGTCGAGTTATATAGAGGGCCACCGAGAGCCCGTGTTTTCAGTGAGTCAGATACCCACCGATGAGTTCCGTCGTAACATAGTCCGTTACATAAAGTTTTTGAGAGCACGAGGAGTGCCCATGTTAAAGTTTAAGGACCGCAAAGAGAGTCCGCATTTTTGTGTCAAGAAATTAGGATGTCGTAAGGTCATTTGGAATGTTTAATCGCGACGAGTAAGCTTCAGAAAAGAAAGACAATTGTTGATTTTAAGATCGTTAGGTTTCACTTATAAATTCAGGTACAGGCTTCGTTCTTAGCTTTTCTGATGATCGTTTTAATTTTAATTGCTTGACCCAGGAGGGTTTCAAGCTAAGGTCGGAGGAATGTGAGGGGAGAAAACGAGACTATCTAGTTTTATTTTGTGGATTCGTTTTGCTGTGGTAGAAATATAAAATCCAGCGTAAAAGTAATTTGTTTAGCTAATAAGCGTCAATCTGTAACTGTAACCTGCACAAAGCTGTGATTCACCTGTGTGTTGTTGAAGGTAATTAATGTTTTAGGGATTGTTTTAGTTTTGTCCAATGAGACTTTAGGAGTGTTTGTTTATGTTTCCTAAAATAGCGTCGTTTGGCTATAAGCTAATATGTATTGCGTCATTGGCTTGGCCTTAAGTAGAACTGCATTGTAAGATATTCTTTGGTTGCATTCTTGAGAGTAAAGTGTACTTTGCTGGAGAAGTTCTGACTGTTTTACTTGTCACAAAGATGGAATTTCTGTAACAGATCTCAGCCTTCCCGCTGCCAATGAGTAATCCCCAGGTGGAGTAGTCCTTTAGCCCGGACGACTAGAAAACCTATTTACGACAGTTATGTTACGTTACGTTACGTTACGTTACGTTACGTTACGTTACGTTACGTTACGTTACGTTACGTTACGTTACGTTACGTTACGTTACGTTACGTTACGTTACGTTACGTTACGTTACGTTGGTGGCTTCAAAATTGTTCTCGTTTCAAAGTGAACGCTGCTACAATGTTTGTGGCAATTCCAGTTTGCACTCGCCATTCATCCTAACAGTTACTTGAACAGTTTTCTCCCACTAAAGAACCAACCTGACGGAAATTCCAGCAACAATGTTTTAGGAATTGTTAAAAGCTTTTCTTGTTGTATGTAGGACTTAAAAGATGAATCTGGGCATGACGCGCTTACTATGGTGAACCACGGGAGCTTTGAACCAGTCTCCGCGCGAACTCAGAACTGGGACCCAGGCTACGAGGAGACCGTTCTCAAAGAAGCAGCCCAAGAGATGAATGAGCTTGATGTAGCAATGAAAGAGGTTCGCTTACATTGTATTATATTTACTTACCTTATTAATCCTTTCAATCCCACGATCGAAATATCAATTCTTCTTTCTGATTTCTATACAGAAAATAGTGGTATATATAGACAATAGCCTCCATTTGGCGCGAAAAGTTAAAAAAAAAAATTCCACTTTTGTTTCAAGAACTGACGTGAATATTTTGCCGCGCGCCATTTGTTACATACACGTATATCGCAGGATATTTGTTGAATACGACCGACAGATATTGAGAGCACCATGACCATATTTGGACAGTGTTACAATTTGTTAAATAATAAGCACGGGATATTTGTCCGCGGACATTATCTGTTCCGAGAGGCGAACAGTGAGCTTCGAGGAACAGATTATGTCCAAGGACAAATATCCGAGCATAAGTTAAATGGGCGCTATTCTGTTTATTATCTTTCAAATATTTTCACACAAGGCCTCTTTGTTTGTGGGCATCTTCATTCTTGGCCAAGTTGCCAAACGTCAAAATAACTCTGTAAGCGTTCAAAAATCGTTTCAGTCTGTTTAGAACATTCAATTTAATTTAATTTAACAATTTGTATGAGACAAAAGCTGAGCGGGCGAACGCAAAACGCAAATTGTCCACGTCACGTGACGTGTTTAGACCAATCGCGCACGAGAAAAAATATTTGATGGGTTATGATAAGACAATAATTATCCCCCAGCTGATTATTTTCTTAATTCTCATCACCTGTCTCCTTTGCAATGTATTGATACTGTTAGGAGGAATTAGATGTTAAGACGGATTCCGCTCAACGTTCGAGCAATAAGTGCAAAAAATTAAGTTACCAAAAAAATACTCATAGCACGGTAACATTTTGAATACAGTTAAGAAGAAATTATCGATAAATTAGCTCCCAAGCTGACCCCGCGAGAGAAGTCATTACATATTTTAATTAAAAAGACGCTTCATGTCAGTTCAAAACAAAATGGCGTGCGTTTTTATAATTTTTTTACGAGGTTTGACATTAATTTTCTCGAGAAGGCTTGAGAATTTAATTGCGGGGTCACTTGGAGAGGTGAATTAAAGTGATATGTTTCAAATAGAATTCAAACTGTTACCTTGCTATGAGTAGTTTTTTAGTAATTTATTTTTGCACTTATTGCTCGAACGTTGAGCGGAATCATACAGTAAAGTGCAGAGGTTCCCAAAACCTTGTCAAAATGTCATGAGTCGTATTCATTTTTTTTTACCTAGAGCGGTGACAGCGAGGGGCGTATGAATGGCTTTAGTGGTCAGCTGCCTTCTCTTAGGGAAGATAACCTCGTTCACATGTCGAGGCTATCTCACAACCAATCCTCTTTGAGTCCAGAAAACACGAGTAAGAAGAAGTCCAAGAAAAACAAAGAAGGCAAACAACCTACCAGTGGTAAGAGCCTTGAGTTTGACGCCTTCCTTAAATGACTGTCCAAAGTTATCACAGAACGAACCTAAAAGCTGAACATTTTGTAGAATCAGAACTTGGAGCAAAACGTTTCATATGTATACAGTCGAAGCTCCCGTGAGCGGACACCCGCGGGAAGCAGAAAAGACAAAGCTCTCTGGGCGGAAACTCTCGTAAGCGGGCAGCGCTACTTATGGCCGCCTTGACAAAACCCGATTGAACTCAAGCCCATACAAACTCTGTATTTACACATTCCCGTAAGCGACCAGCTCCAGTTGCGGACAATTTTTCTGCTTCCCGAGGCTGTCCGCTTACGGGACCTTCGCAACTGTATTTCACAATAGAAAAAGCACAAATAGGCGGCAACCACTGACTAAGGAAAGGGCGGAAGCCATCCCCACCCCCACCCCCTCATCCACATCTTATAATTACTCTACAGATATACCTACAGTCGAACCTCCATTAACGGCCACCTCTCTACAACAGCCAGGATTTTTCGTCCCGACCGTGCGTCGATCCATACACTTTACTCTTATTAAAACCTCCCTACAACGGCCACCTCTCTACAACGGCCAGATAATTCTGCACTAGGGTGGCCGTTATGGAGAGGTTCAACTGTTTATTTTAATATAACATGAATCCTTTTTTCTTTTGCATCATGTAGAGGGAGCCGTCGAGTGGGACTACTATTACGCCAGGAGCGCATTAGCGGATGATGGCGACTATGGACCTGGGGAACTTGCGGATACGAGGGTGAGAAATGGAAATGTTCTGATGCATTGTTTCACAACATAATCGAACCTCGTTCCCAGGGTCTTCTTCTCGTTTTCCAAGATGGCGGCTGACCACCGCCATCTTTGAAAACGAGAAGACCCTGGGAACGAGGTTGAACGACGGTTGAACATACTCCTGATGATCTTGATTATTCACAACGAAAAACAATGTATGATACCGCAATTTATTACACGATTCTTTGGGATTGATATCAGGGGCGGATCCAGGAATTTTTGATATGGGGAGGGGGAGGGGGGTCTAAACTTGCAGACTGCAGAAAATGTTTTACAGTTATAATATAATATAAATTAAAAGCATTGTAAAGCATATAATTAAAATATGATTACGGTTCTCTTTCTTTTTCAGCTCTAAATGACAAAGAATTCCAATAAAGGATAAAATTTAACGTAAACATTAAATATAAAGCTGAACCTCAGCAATAACACTTCTGAAACAAAACTGAAACTTTTTTTACCGTATTTAATGTGAATATCATATTTTATCAAGAGAGGATTATCTAAGAGAAGGATTCCCTGTGCCCCATGATAATGTTTTGAAATCTATTTATACTTTCACGCCATGCTGTGAAATATATGTTTATTTCGTCCTGATCGAGGCTCCGACATCACGTTACTCGAACTGACCAATCAAGTAGCGCTCAGCCTCTTAAAATAGCTCAGCTATGGACTGAAAGTTAAAAATAGATTTCAAAAAATTATCATTGGAAGAGACCCATGTATGGGGGAATGCTTCTCTTAGATCATCCTCTCTTGATTTTATCTAAAATTTTAGGCTTTGCCGTGTAGTTTTTATGTGAATAAAAGAGATTTTAAACTTTAATTTTTTCTTATTTTAAACCCGATTAAAAACGATTCTAGTATTAAATGTAATTCAAACGACATGTAATGAATAGTTTTTCGACATAAAAGATTTAAGAATATGTAATAACATTGTTACAATGTAACTTGAGACTCGCAGCAATAAATAAACCAGCCTTTATGATAAGTTAATAAAAATTTACGCCGCAACATACTATTAAATATAAACCCCTTCTACATTAAAATTTAAACTACTTAATGATAAAATATAAACTACTCAATAAAATATGATAAACTACTCAATAATAAAAAGATTAAAATATAACCTACTTTAATAATAATAAACAAATATTAATTACTTGATAAATCGTCATCAGTCATTATTGTGTCAATACTCAAGGTTTCAAGATTTTAACTGTCAAATAAAGCCCTCATTTAATAAACTGAAATAATTTTTAACGTTAAAAATCGTAATCGAATGAAATGAATGGTTATTGAAAAAATAATATTAATAGTAATAACGATTGCGTTTTTCGCTGCCGTCAATCATAATTACGACGACAACCAACGTACCCTGAAATGAAAAAAAAAAAAAAAAAAACATCGAAATCTACCAATCACAGTCCACGAACGTGACCTTTTGAACTCGTGAACGTCTGTTTCCTGAGACGTCTGCTAAGGTCGACGGCAGCGAAAAACGCAACCGGTGATTGAGCGGTTGGAGTTCGCATGTTATTGAAAGTCGCAGTAAATTCGTTCTACTGACGTCATTTTTGACACATTTATTGACCAATCAAAAACCACGTTACTGTGAAGATGACGCTACCGTTGCCACTCGACAAAGTTTTTGATTAATTTTTGGCATCTTTTTGACAACTTTGATGGGTTCCGTTTTGTGGCGCCACATTTGAACTAGACAAGAAACTAAAACCATTCAAATTTCACGACTCCGCCTCCAACACTCCTTGGATTTTGATTGGTCAAGTCAAACGGAACCCATCCGAAAGTTGTCAAAAAGATGTCAAAAATTAATCAAAATCTTTGTCGAATGGCAACGGTAGCGTTATCTTCACTGTAATAGAGAAACAACAAAAGTGATTCCAAATATTTATGGAGTGGCAGTGCGAGAATGCATTTCATATAATCTTGAACTATTTATAAACAATAACCTCAATTTGGCGCGAAAATATGCACGGGGACATTAGATCTGTTCCGAGAGGTGAAAAATTTTCCGAGAGCGAATCTCGCTGAAAACTGTGAGGCTCGAGGAACAGATAATGTCCAAGGACAAACATTGTGTTTATTATCCTTCAAATGTTTTTACACAAGGCCGCTCTTTTCGGGAGATTTTGGCCAAGAACTTCAAAGTAATTCTGTTGGCGTTCAAAAATGTGCAAAAGTGCTAGAGTGTTAAAAACATCGGAAACAGTCTATTGGAATTTTAATAGCTTGTTCTCGCTTTCAATATTTTATGTCCCCAATAATTGTTCGTTGTAGACACGTGGTCAGATACGAAAGGCGCGCCTGCTGTTAGAGGAGATGCTCCAGCGGTTATCAAGTGGAGACGTTAACAGAGAGTTCAGTGCCCTGAAAGCTGAGAGGACAGAAGGAACTTACCAATGTGCCAAGTAAGAAATCCTTTCAATTTCGATCGAATACTTCGTTATAGAGGCCATTACTTGGAGTATCAACGTGTTCTGTACAGTTATTTTTAGACCGACTTTAAAACTAATCTTGGTGGGTTTTTAACCAAACTGACTAAACCAGTTGGGGGAACAAGTACCAGTTGATGACGAAATCCGCCTTCGAGACGGGACTGAGCCCGCGGTATTCGTTCTCGAAGTTGCTAAGCAACATGACGTATTTGCTGGCGCGGGCTGGCGCGATTGCTTTCTAGTTTCTGATTGGATAAAAAGATTCGGAGAGTAGAACTTGTTTTGTGTCCCATTTCGTTATGTTCAGTTTTGTCATGCAGTATTCTTGCATGCAAACAATCCCTTCCGATATTACTCCCCCGTTAATAAGCCCTCCCCCCCCCGATAATAAGCCCCCCCCCCCCCCGAAAATATGCCCACAAAAAGTACTTGGAAGATTATACATGTCCAGGACTTATATTCGGAATTTTACGGTATTTCAATGTAAACAAGAGAGGCTGATCTAAGAGATGGATTCCCCGTACCCCATGATAATTTTTTGAAATCTAATAATAGTTTCGCGCTGTGCTGTGAAAGTTATTTTTATTTCCGACATCACGTTACTCGAACTGACCAATCAGGTAGCGCTCTTAAAATAGCTCAGCTATGGACTGAAGTTAAAAATAGATTTCAAAAAATTATCATTGGAAGAGATCCATGTATGGGGGAATGCTTCTCTTAGATCATCCTCTCTTGATGTAATACATATTTTCTCGTGTCTGAGACCTAATTACGACCTTTCTTAACATTGCTCGTTTCTTTTCTCCCAGTAATCCAATTAATCTGCCTAAAAATCGCTACAAGAATATCCTTCCTTTTGATCATTCGCGAGTGAGCCTGGAGATAGAAGAAGGTCAAGAGGACGCCGATTACATCAATGCGAATTTCCTGGATGGATTTAAACAGAAAAATTCTTACATCGCAACACAGGTAGCTTTGAGTTACAAGATACAACGTTTTAACAACTAGTTCCCCGTTCACACCACTATAAACATGTTACTTAATCAAACGCTCTCAACATTCTCTCGACATTTGTTGATAAAGCCGATGTTGAGGCCGTTTGACACCCCCTTTCAACAATGTTGAGAGGTCAGTGTTGAGACGTGTCGAGAAGAGTTTGATTTCGTTTAGACTCACTGTCTCAACATCTTATCAACATTTTTTTGTTCTCAGTCCCAGACCTCACGCATCTCACCTGTTGAGAAATAATATACAGTATTAAGTAATGATATTTCTCATATTTATACCAAGCGTAAAATATACCATCATTTCTTTCCACACATATCGGCAAAACTAATCCTAGCAGTATGCGGGATGTTTGTCACACTTGAACCTAGTTATATGGCCTTAGCTCCCACGAGTCTCCTGTAGCTTAGTGGTAGAGCGTCCGACAGGTGTGCGGAAGGTCATAGGTTCGACTCCTGTTGGGGGAACTCTGAATTTTTTTCCGAGCAGTTTGTGTCACTGAATAATATCTTTCTCATGTTATTTGACATGTTCTCAAAAGCACCGTGTTAAATCTAGCTAACACATGCTCCAACTTCTAGGGCCCACTGAACAACACCATCGCTGACTTTTGGCAAATGGTTTGGGAGCAAAACGTTCACGTGATCGTTATGTTAACGAGACTGCAAGAGGGCAAGAAGGTCAAATGCGTCAAGTAAGAAGCACGACGTGTCATCTCTTTTTTATGGGACGGATGTTTTGAATAATACTGCATTTAAATATGTTTTTCATTTGTACTATTTGAAGGTATTGGCCTGACACGGATGAAGAAGTGACATTTAGAGATTTTGTGATCACCAGCACTTACAAAAGGTGAGGTATTAGCACAATACTGGACGGGTTACACTCGGGGAGAACAAGCAACTTTTTCCGATCGTTTCCGACAATTGACTGAGCCCACAGTTTTCGTCAGGTTTCATAGCAACATTACATATCTTGTTGATGTCATACTGACGTGACAAATTTCGGAGTGCTCGTGAGTATTCACGAGGGCTCGTGAGGGCTCTCGAATGCCCCTTAGTTCTTGAATACTCGTGAGGTTTTCGTGAGTACTCGTAAGTGCTCGAGAGTACTCGTGAGTTTTCGTGAGTGCTCGTGAATGTACATCAGTTCTGGTGTACTCGTGAGCACTCGTGAGTATTCGTGAGTGCTCGTTAGTGCTCGTCAGTTCTTGTGTACTCGTGAGTGTTCGTGAGTGCTCGTGAGTACTCGTGAAGGCTCGTGAGTACTCGTGAGTACTGCTGAATGCTCGTGAGTGCTCGCTCCATGATGATACGGCAAAATTTTTCTTAATTCTAGTGTCTGTCGTAAACACAAAAACAAGTAATCACTAAGCCAGTCACTGTGACGTTAAATAACGTTATGAGCCAATCAAAACTGGTTTGTGACATGAACGTTTTTCTCTCGTTCACAGAAAACTGGAGAGTCGTGTGGTCCGCCGTTTTCTTCTTGAACATTCTGGCAGCGGCGAGTGTCGAGAGCTCACTTACTTTCAGTTCACTGCTTGGCCTGACTTTGGTATCCCATCATCCCCTGCGGACTTCCTCGAGCTCTACTATGAAGTGATGCAAGAGTACAAATCACTTCCGGTTCCCGGGACCCCCATGTTGGTCCATTGCAGTGCGGGGGTCGGAAGGTCCGGGGCATTTTGCGCCATTAACAACTGCCTCCACTCGTTTAGATCCACGGGCAAGATAGACGTGGAAGAAGCCGTCCGGGGCTTGAGAAAGCAGCGTGCTGGAATGGTGCAAACGTTAGAACAATACGCGTTTTGTTACAAGAGCCTCGTTCTCGCTCTGTTGTACCAGATCAAGTTAAAGAAGCTGAAGGGAATTTCTCTGTTGAGCCAATCTGTGGCCTCGTCAAGTGGTGTGTGGACGTCCGCTGAAAGATCTTTAAGTCCTCTAGAAACTAGCTTCAGTCAATCACGACTTCAAAGCCCAGCTTCCGAAATAACTCAGGAGCCCGTGACGTCACAGACTGCGCCTCCATATTCATACAGTCAGCGGTTGCTCCCTCCAGTGGGAGCTTATGAAGACCCGCGTGCAAAACCCGATGGAGACGATCTGCCTATTGTGGTTGTCCATTCTACTCCAAAGAAATTTGTTTCAAAACAAGATTCCCTTCCTTTGGCATTGCACGAGAGCAAAGAGACCAAAGACGAGGGAAGTGATAGTACGGAAGCCCCCCTCGGGGATCACCGGAATTTGGACGTGCCCGTGGGAGAGACCGGTCGAAGGAAAACAACAGGAAATATTCGACGGCGTCCTGATCTTGGGGAACCCCCACCGCCACCTCCTCCTCCGCCCCCTCCCCCTCCCCCTCCGCCTCCCCCTCCCCCCTGTTCTTTTCCGTCCATAATGCCAGATGAGAATGGCTTCAGTGATGATGACTCACTGCCAGAACTTCCCGAAGTCGATTATCCTAATTTCGAGCTATCCGAGGACGATGATGAATCTTACCCTCCACCCCCAGTGGCACTTTGTCTCCCGGCTGACGCAGAGCAACCAAACCAGTTTGACTCCTCGGCCTAAAGATACAATCGAACCTCCGCTAACGGACACCTCCTGCAGGCGGACACCTCTCGACTTGTAGCCAACTACATACAAGCACTACATTTTTAACCTCCCATAAGCGGCCACCTCTCTTATGCGGACACTTCTTCTGGCTTCAAGGGTGTCCGCTTACGAGATGTTTGACTATACGTAGAATTTAATAGCGTTTTATTTTGTAGCTGTGATTTGCTACAATGTTTGATCAATGTTGTCGAAACTAACAATCATTCGGTGTGTTGTCAGTGCACTCTTTTCAGTGTAATAAGGAATACCTTAAACCAATTAATGGACAAATTATCATTTCTGTCATCTATTTGTAGCTTTATTTGGAGAAGCTAAAAGCCATAAGATCACAGAAAACCCAACAATAATGGTCTGATTTTAGTAACAAGCTTGTCAAATAGCATACAACAGGAACCAATTAGGAAGTTAGGATTACAAAAAGATAGCTCGGATTTCCTTTTGAAATTTTGTAAAACTCAATCCAGCTGCAATGTGGAGTTCCTTCAAATATTTGATGTTCATATGTTTTTATAACGTGAATTGAGTATACAATACTCGTTGGCAATGGTGATTTAAGACAAATGTAAAAAATGTTTTTGCTTGTTAGAAATTAATTTAATTTATGTTTTATACGTATTTTTATAACAGTGAATTTAAATGTAACTGAAATTTAATTTCAAATTTAATCTTTTCAATTCTTTTTCATTTTTACCTCAGAACAAGATGTATATACAGTGAAGAAATCTTTAGTTTTACAGTCGAAGCTCCCGTAAGCGGACACCCTCGGGAAGCAGAAAAAGTGTCCGTAACTGGAGCTGGCCGCTTACTGAAATGTGTAAATACAGAGTTTATATTAGCCTGCGTCGCAGACGGACTTGACCGGCGGTCAAGTCCGTCTGCGACGCAGGCTAAGTTTATATGAGCTAGAATTCAAACGGGGTTGTGTCAAGGAGGCCGTAAGTAGAGCTGTCCACTTACGAGAGTGTCCGCCCAGAGAGCTTCCACTGTATTTAGTTTTTGTTGTACAGGTATTTCAAAAGGATAAACTGTACAATTTATGCATTTTTAGAAGATGTAAAAAATATCGTAAGGTATAGATAGACCTACATGTATTTATAGATGGTTTTATAGACTTTTCTCGAGTCCTGTAAAATTGACTACATTATTTAACTTTTTTTTTGAAAAAGAAATCCACGGAGAAGTCTCCCTAAAAGATATATTTTTTTTATAATTCGCTACTAAAGTATCTGTAAATACTAATGAACATAGAGCAGGAGCATATCACCCTGGAGCCTCCATCTCCCTTATTGGGACTATGACACGGCGTAGTTACACATTGAGCTATTTTTAGAATTACTTTTGCCGCGAAAATCACCCGTTGCGAGCACGAGGACGAGGTTGTCATTCATGTTTCAGATTAAAAATAAAACCAAGAATGTACGAGAGGAACGTGGAATAAAACTAGAACTGCGGAATGTCGTTACTACGAATTATCACTATTGTCCACGGATGTACACGGAAATCTTTTCGCGGGAGAATGATTCTAAAAATAGCCCAAGGTGTAACTACGCTGTTGTCATTCATCAGTACAGATAGAGGCTCCGGGGTGATATGCTCCTGACATAGAGTTATTCTGCTTTTTACAATAAAACATGCGATAGAGGAGTTACTGGGTAGAGTCGGTCAGTATTGGGTTCCTGGTACAATCCCGATATATAACTACCAACAAACTTGGTATGAATGCGTTTTAGTCCCTCTTTAGGACAGTTGGATCGAACGCGAAGCATGAGCCGAGCGGAAGTGAACAGAGAAGAAGAAGAGAGAAAGAGGCTCTTTCTCTCTTCTTCTTTTTCTCTGTTCACTTCCGCTCAGCTCATTTCCGCTCACTCGCTCCCTCCAACTATCCTGACGGACTGCTTGCATTCTAGATCGGACTGTACAGGGCACCACGTTTGCGTGTTTAGTAATTGGAGGGCATTTATAATTATAGTAAATGTTTATATAGAGTGGTTTTCAAATGAGTGCCGAAAGTAGTACAGAATTGCTTTAGTTTTGCCTTACTCTGTGATTGGTTTTTTTTAAAAACTCGCGCCTCCTTCTCGACCAATCAGATGCAAAACCAAAACCAATCGCGACTTGGTCACATGCGTTTTCCCGCGCTTGGCGCTAGATACCAGTATTTGTTTCGAGTTCTTATTGGTTCGTTTTGTTGTTTATGGTTCTTGTGATTGGCCATTGTAATTGCTTTGGATTTGGTTATACGAAGGCTGGTACGGAAAGTGCCAGGTATAAACGGATCTTGCCCGTGTTACTTTGTGACTAACTGCCTTTGGGGTGACCATGACGTTTTCTCGTACTAAAGCCCCGCCGGTGATGAGAATGAAGAGTGTTTGGGACGAAAATAAGTAGAATGACGTCATTCCGGATTAAAAGAAAAACGTGCCGTGCTGTAGATTTCACAATTTGGATTCGCTTGGTCAGCTAAAATCTTATTATGCCATTCATGGTATAAAGCACGCGGTGTTTACACTCGCCTGTTTTGTTTACCTGTGCAAACAATGAAGGTCATGAAGATATGATTGATTGCGGTGATTAATTTTTGAGGTTTGATTGTTTTCATTGGAGTTATTAAA
This sequence comes from Desmophyllum pertusum, assembly GCA_029204205.1. Lineage (NCBI taxonomy): Eukaryota > Metazoa > Cnidaria > Anthozoa > Scleractinia > Caryophylliidae > Desmophyllum > Desmophyllum pertusum. The sequence continues at coordinate 161,132 of MU827823.1, forward strand.
TCTTGGACGTGATCCCTTGAGAATAAAGTCCGTTCAGATCAGAATAATTACCACTATGACCTTTTGAATGTTATTATTATTATACAAATCAAAACGTAAGAGCTCATATCAGCTTGTTTAGAGTAGATCGACTTGCAGCTGAGCCGTGCAATGACCACCTACGCCTTCACTTTAGCTGAGGTAAGTTTAAAAACAACTTGAAAATTCTCAAACTCTAGAAACGAGCGTTTCGCTGTAATAAGTGAAAATTAGTAATTTTATGATTGGGCAATCTGTCAATACAGCTGTATTTCATTATCTCGAACGATGAGATAAACAAATACTCTATGTGTTTAACAGTTTCCTCAGTTCATTTTTAAAACAGCAAAAGAAAGTATATTGTTTGAACATGAACTCTGCGGGACTCTTTTTAACAAATACAGATGCGTGGAGCGTGCTTCTCGTAATTTAACTTGACAGACGTGTTTAAAGTTATCGTAATGAGACAGAGAATGGCCGAAACGAACAACAAAACGCTTGCACACGCACGCTCAATTTGTAAAAGCTACAGGCTGACTGACGGGACTCGCTGTGTTATACTAAGAGTTGTCCGTATTATAGAAGTTTATTTTAAGTGGCTAACTAAGTAAGTAAGGGAAACTTAGTTGATTATAAATTTTAAGTTGATAAAGGTGCCGCCGTAACGAATTTGGAAAGCTGAAGTTTCGACCCGGAGATATGTGTTGAAAGTCACTTCAAGTCTTTTTGATCCCTTTGGAATTCTTAGTCCAGTTGTGGTACAGATGAAGGGGCGTTTCGAGCGCTAGCGCTTTGTCCGAACACTCTTAGGGACGGGTTTTCCAGGAAAATAAAGTATCACCTCCCGAAGATCAAGCAATTATCTACCATAGAAACTGGTAACGAGTTCAAGTAATGAACAGTTATTTTGTTAACATACACATGATGAAGCCCGGCGTCTCTTCGTGGTTTTATTTACGTCACAAATCATTATCAATTCAGACTGATGTAACTTAGTTGTATACTTTTGCAATACTGTATGAATGTATGGTCATGCAACTACTGCCTCCTCCACAGGCTTTTTCGCGAGAGCGCGAAGCGCGAGGGAGCTTGAAACGAGCGCGAACCGCGAGAGCGGGATTCCCCGCGCGCCCCGTTCTAAATTATCCCCGAAATCCCCGCCGCTCTGTGCGTACTTGCGAGCGACTGGGGACGAGGCAGATGCAACTACCTGTTGCTGTATATTTGTTGTATAACTGAGTTTTATATTCTCTGCTTGGAGAGGAGATTGGGTCCAAAACAAATCTGAACATTGAGCCCGATTTACACATTAGAATTATATGCGGAGTCTAAAGGCTTTAGATCAAAGCATGAAGAAAGTTGTTTAATTGGATTTCATTTTCGAGTCGTCGCAATAAAAACCATGGCCATGATCCTTTATTATGAGTAAATATATTGTCACAAAACTATTCTTTTGAGATTCGTTTTCCTCCGTATGAAGATATTATCTGGCTCTTTTAAAGGAGCTATGTCACGATATTTTGTCTTTTTTTTTTTCGATGCACAAAATTACCTTCAAATCTGTGAAGGAAACCTAAAAATAGAAAAACACTACAGAGGTAATAATCCGGGGTAATAAGAAACCAAACATGCAGGAACAAAGATGATTAAGGATGGAGAAGATTAAGACGGATTACAAACGACGAACTTGAAACTGAAATTCAAGATCACAAACCAAGACGTATTTTAAAATTCCCGCATAGTCAAACCTTGAGTCAATAAATGTGGTTGTATCTTTTGAGTCTGTGGATGAAACCTTAGTGTGTGACCATTCAAATGAAAGCTATCGAGCAGTACTTTCAAGTGATGCTGTTTGTTTTTGACAATTTTTTTAAATGAAATTCAAGATTTTTTCCTCACTTTTGAACTTAGCACTCTTCGGAGTGAAAGGGTTAAATAACTTAATTCCTGCAGCGTTATCGCACTCCAGGTTCTTTTCTATGTAAGAAAAAATTCCTTGAAGGATGACTGATCTGTACTGGGGCTCTGAGGAATATTTTTTCCGTGTGTTACTGAAAACAAGTTTTTTTCTGGTTATCAATTAGTTGGAAGCTTTAGTGAGCCATGTGAACTCCGTCCTGGGTCGAGACAGTGATCTGGACTGCCTGCCAATCAAACCTGCACAGAGACTCTATCAAGTGCAAAAGAATGGTGTGCTATTCTGGTGAGTACAAACGCATCACTTGACGAACGGAAATATTCCAGTCCTTGAACTGCCACTTACCCCACCTACGGCAGCCCCTACGTTAGGCGCACTGCACGAAAATTTGGCTTTGTTTCATCTTTGATTCGTGTTACTGAATGGTCTGAATGGACGACTATCTTTAACACGGTGGTCAAATTAATATCGCGTTTGACAAGCTTTGACTCCTGCGTCAACGTTAGTAACAGCTTTGACCCGCACAGTCAAAAGTACCTTTGATCCAGTCAATGTCAAAGTTGGCAGCACCTTTGTCCCACCTTTGACTAAGGGCCCGGCCGCACTAGGCTGACAAAATTTGTTTTGGCGCTACCAAAAATCCTGACAAATTTTATCTCCGCCAAATTTTCATTTTGGTCAACGCGTACGCACTTGAAAACCAAAAATCATGACAAATTATTCGCGAACCACAACATATCAATCACGTAGAAACCGAAAACAACTGTTGTTGCTGTGAAATTTTGCATTCAACTCCTCGACAATCTTTTAAAACCAGTACTTTCTAAAGTTTTTACTCTCCTGCCTTCGTGGTATGATACACAAACTGATTAACTAGATATTTCTTCTTCTCGGACTGAAATTTTAAACGACTTGCATGTTTCTTGCCGCCTTCCCCGACTGTCACTGTCACTTTTTAGCGCAATACTTGTACCCGATCGAACCGTGCACTGTTCACTGTTTATGAAGCAAATTGTGCTACTCAAACATCACTAGGTGCTGTTAGCAGGTAAAATTTGGGATCGGTACTAGTTGTACGGACCGAGGCAAGCGAATATAAATCATCGCTGTAACCTCGAGATTAATGTGTGTGAATTGACGAATCTGTCAGTTTTGACGCTTGACAAAATTTTGTCCTGCTCTGGGGCAGGACGACGGCGCCTTTGAAGTTTGGTAAGGCTTGACAAAATTTTGGTAGGAAAAAAATCGCCGTTCGCACTTGTGAAACGGAACTGATGACAGATATTTTTGCAAAGCAAACAAAAATTCGCCTAGTGCGGCCGGGCCCTAAGGTCAAAGGTGTGCTATCTTTGACCAAAATCAAAGACGGCCTTTGTCACCTTTGATCTGCAGTCAAAGGTATGGCAAAGACGGCCTTTGTCACCTGTGACCCAAGTCAAAGGTGTAGGTCAACAGCTGAGGCAACTTTTCGGGCAGTGGCGGGGTAAGGGAGAATTCAGAAACTGGACTAGAACGGACAGGAAAAGGAATGTTATTCCCTCTTGCACTTGAACCACCTTTCTAAAGATCATTTTCTGTACCGTGATTCTTTTACATAACACGATTTTCTTCAGAAGTTACTTATAGAACTTGTTCTATCTCGTATTCTGATCATATAAAGTCGATGTGACTCTTGTGCTATTTTATTGAGTACATTTATTTGTATTCGTTCGTCTGTTTAGTAAATTATTAAACCGCGTCAGAAGAGGAACTGTACCGTGCTCAAAGATGAATAAACAAGTGAAGAATATCCATCAAGCACTGGAAAATCAGAAGCTTGTAATAGAGGGAGCGCAGCACATTGGTATTGACATGCAGAACATTCATGCTGAGGATCTGTGGAGTGGAAAGGTACGTCACTATAGCATGAATTAACATAAGCTATGGATGTCCCGGCTTTTACTTCAGGTGAATAATTCTTACAAATACAAATTGTATTTAGCATCAACAGTTGGAAGCCAGCAGTCTTGTTGAGTTTGTATTTTGTAAATAGAATCCCTGTTAGTAGAGCTTATTCAGTCAAATAAAGTTTTAAGTTGTTTTTGCTGTATGGAAACAGTCGTTGAATTATTGATCATGAGCCAATTCAAATAACGTTTTCGGCCAGAATTCAGTGAACACAGTGATCGTCAGGTTTTCGGCAGCAATCAGTTACGTAGTGGAATGACATATCTTGACGTGAACTATAGCTGACGTGAACTTGCTGACGTGAGCTATAGCTGACGTGAACTAGCTTACGTAAGCCTTGATAGCTGACGTGAGCTAAGCTGACGTAAACTAGTTTACGTGAACTAGCTGACGTGAACTAGTTTACGTGAACTAGCTGACGTGAACTAGTTTACGTGAACTAGCTGACGCGAACTAGCTTGCGTGAAGCTGACGTGAACTAGCTTACGTGAAGCTTACGTGAACTGTCTAAGCTACTTACATTACACATATTGGCTGCGTACACTTTACATACGTTTCTTAATTATTTACCCAGCACTCCCTTACTAATGCCGAAGACTGAATTTATTTCTCTTGCGATGAGACTGTTATGATGAATGTAGATTCTTAGAAATTTGTAACTTAATTTTTCAATTACTTTTTTTACCAGGAGTATCTGGTTTTGGGAATCCTTTGGCAAATCGTCAAGGTAAGACGGTAAAATTAGTGTACATATGCGTACAGTGGTCGCGATCTTTTCGCAACAAAATGACTCATTAAAATGACTGTATGGAGAACAAGCTTTGAAATGTAAAATAAGTTTTGCTATAGTCACGTGTTCGTTCGCATTTTTCAGGTTGGATTGTTGTCTCACGTGACTGTCGAGGAACATCCTAACTTAGCACTACTGCGCAAGTCCAATGAAGACTGGGTTACGTTTTCCAAGGTATTCAATGTTTTTGCTATTTTAGCATTGCATTGCGTTGTCAACTTCGTATTAGTCAGTATATTTTATATTCAATGCACAAAGCGTAACCATGGTAATATCTAACTTTCCAGCTTCATCCACAAGAGTCTCTCATAAGATGGGTTAATCATCACCTGGGGCACTCGAATTACAGGGGCCCAGAGATGAGGGACTTCGACAGCAGTTTAAAGGTAACCTGAACTGATTAACGGTAGACTGCAAAACAGTCTCTCTTTTTCTCGAGATATTGTTTGCAGTCTAGATTAACGGCGGAGCGATGTCACCAGGTACTTGCTCAAATAAAATTATAGGAAATGTTCCCTTAACTGGCGAAATAAATTTTTTATCAACAATGGCATTAGAGAAAGGAATTCCACAAAGCAGTAGGACGTATTACAACATTGCAAAGGAATCCGTTCCAAACTTGAACACGTGAGCTTGAGTTATTCAAGTTTATCCATATTGTAATCATCCTTATTTGTCACTCTCATTTCTCTATTATAGTGCATATACTAAGTTGACGTTTGTCGTTTTTCCCCTGCATGTAGGACTCTGTAATATATTGCCACCTTTTGAACCAGTTGGCTCCAGAAAGGTATTTTTCATTCTCATTCTCAATAGTCCATTTTACAGTTGTGTGCTTAGAATCCAGGCCTTTGAACAGAAGTGAGGCTGGAGGTGACTTTGTTGTGATACAAACCTTCCTTCTTTTCAAATGTAAATTATTCTGTTATTATGTAAACTAGTTTCTGATCTCTATCATCTCATGGTCACCCCTAACCTCGTTTTCATACAGAGGCTTGGTTACATTTCACAGAACTGTAAAATGGTCTATTGGTGTTCGTTCAATTTTGCCGACACAGTTGACTCTAGCATACTATACTACATTGATTCAAAGAGGGCCCAATGGGTATCTCGGGATTAGATATCCAAAAATATGGTCAAGTCTATCTGAATTACGTTTGAGACCAGCCGTCACGCGAGACAAACGACGATGGACTTAAAGATTGCGTGATTCGAAATTTGACACTCCCAAATGGAAGCGTAATTAACATGTATAAAAATAAAATTGACCCTGAAGGATTGTGTTGTTTTCAATGGAATAGGAAAAATGAAAAATCTACTGAAAGATTAGAAACCAACTTTTGCTTGCAGGTAAATCGCTTAATTTTATTGTGATAGAAAATTTCTAAATGTGAACGAAATCTTCAAATTTGTCAGTGTGTGTCGCTTTTTAAAGAAGTATCTGTCAGTTTTCCTGTTCCATTGAAAATAAAAATTGCCAAAATACCACAAATCGTCAAAAGCTTTTTTAAAGCTGTCAAACATTCATTGTCAAATGGACAGATAGGGATAACAGAAAAAGTAAACAACTATAGGAAATATTCTTAAAACTAAGACGGAATCCTCTTTTCGGTCAATTTCCGCGTGAGTTCATTGAATGCGTGTCTTTTCAACAGATGTAACCTGTCCCCTTTGGATGAAGAAGACTTATTTATAAGAGCACGAAAAATTATTACCATGGCAGAGCTCATAGGATGTAGCAAGTACCTTACCCCTCATGAACTCGTAAAGGTACATGTACACTTCTAACTTAATTAAATTGATGTTCCTTGTTAGAACTGAGGTCTTATAGTAAAGTGTTTGAGTCTAGAGTTCCAAATAGTAAATTAGACCGCACGTCTGAAATAAAAATAATTGATGACATTATAAAAAAATAGGTCCGCAATGCGTACTTGTTTTTTATGTGTTTGGTGCCAATAAAGACAAGTTATGCTATTTGCAGGGATATGAATGAGGCACATTATGGTAATGGTATTACTTGCTATTTGCAGTAAAAATCCGGTAGGAATGCAATTTTCCTTAAGGTATGGGTTTTCCAAATAGATTCTAATAATGGAGTTGGTTACTGGAAGCTGTTTACCATTTGAACAAAAATAAATGAAAAAAATAAATAAATAATCAATTCAGCCATATGGCCATTTTGGATAATAAATGGATGCTGTAAAATTATTAAATAATTATATTGGACTCCAATATAATAATATAATTTTGAGAATGAATGCTCACTCAGTTAAAATAATATTCAAGTGTATTGTATACTGTGCAGACAATAGGTTAAGCTGCACTCTGGCCAAACTGACCCACGTTGCCAGGGCGTATCCCGTTTTCTGTAGCATGAAGCCGACTAGGAGTATTGCTACTCCTCCTGGATGGGATATTAGTCCATAGCAGATTACCACCCCCCCCCCCCCCCCCCTGCATTTTGTTGCTGGTAACCATTTGTACTCCTGGGAGGAGGGAGACACTGTGTGGGTTAAATGTCTTGCCCAAGAACACAACACAGGGGCGGATCCACAAATTTAAGAAAGAGGGGACGTAGAAATTTCTGATATTATTGTAATTTCACACAATTATTAAGAGACTAACCTGAAAGAACTTGCCAAAACCTTACATCTGAATTCTTGCCTCTTACATATATGAAAGGAATCATAGTTGGCAAAAAATTTGCAGTCCAGATGTAAGGTTTTGGCAAGTTTAATATTTCAGGTTAGGTCTCTTGATTTCGCCGGGTTCTCATTAGAACCCGGCGAAAAAAAGTGATGTCAGGCGCGGATCCAGGAACTGAAAATAGAGTCTGAGCGCCGAATCTATGGAAGTCCGGAGGCAAACGTTTTTAGATTTTCACCCTATAAAATTATATTTCTTCGATTTTGAGTCATTTGGAAAATTTGACCGATTTCCGTGTAAGCCCGTCTGGAGGCAAAGTTTTAGGTGCATCCTTTAATATGTACAGATGAAATATTTCGCCGTTAATTAACGGCGAAGTTTTATGTGCATCTTTATATACAGATGAAATATTTCGCCGTTAATTAACGGAGAAGTTTTGCGTCTGTATTACATATACAGATTCACTTATTTGCTGATTTTAATTTCTCTCTAGTGAGGTCAATACAAAATTCGCATTTACCAAATCACCGGCGCCTGGATGTAAACATCGAAGTGCCGCTTCCGGGGTTTCTCAATTTCAAGTCAGGACTCAAAAGTTCAACAAGAGAGAAAAAATCCTCCGGGCCCCTGGGTAAACTACCATGTACAGTGAAAGAAATGCATTTTTTAAATAGAGATTTAACTATAAATTCAAGAAAAGCGCAAGAAATCAGAATGAAAAACAAATAAACTTAAACTTATAAAACCTTGTTGTTTACACAGCACTCTAACATGTCTCGAACTCTGCGACATAAACATTGGTTTTAACTGAACTCGTTCTTTATCGATCGAAGGCCGGTTTGTTTTGCTTTCGTAGCAATAAAAAGTCCAGAAAGTCGTCCTGTTGTCGTTCTGACAGGCAATTTTGACAGGGTTTATTTTCATTTGGAGTGGGATGTATGTAACGAATATTTCGCTGAGATTGATGACGATAAAATAGAACAAATTAAATTTACGCTAAAATATAAGTTCTTGTGCTTCGAGCCAAAAGCTTGTACGTTTTAAACTATAAAAGCCCAAAAGTGTCCTGCTACTAAAGAACTGAAAGATACACGACAATGTTTACCCTGCCAGCAGAGTAGCTTCGAACATCATAGTCGAAAAGTCGGGTAATAAACATAACAATAGAAATCTAATTACCTTGGTCCTTGGCGCCATTCAATGACGATTTCCCGAAACAATTCCAAGCCAAAGGTCACAGCAAAAATTGGTCAATGCAGGTATAGAGAAGTTGACTTGGATATTCGCTATTGATCGCGGACTCTGGCATGCAGTCCCTCCGTAAAAACTAAAATCTTAATTTAAGACGTTTCGTCTTATCCCAGAACCAGAACAATAGCGGACGTCAATCTTCAGCTATTGTTCTGGTTCTGAGGTAAGACGAAACGTCTTAAATTAAGATTTTTGTTTTTACGGAGCCCACACTGCCCACTTTTCAGCTGGCGTTCAGTTCATTCACAGAAAAACGTTTCCACGAATTATCTATTGTCTGATCTTCTCTTCTCTTCTGAAAACCTCAGAGTGGCAGAGTTGAAATTTTCCCTTCTTTGGGAAGTCCACTGCATCATGGCCGTTATGACTGTTGGTTGTTCGGCCTAAAAGATTGATTACGATGACGATACGAAATAACACTCGTGATGATGTGTCACTTCGGGAAATCCCAGGGGAACACCGAAGTTTGACTAACGCCCGAAGTGTTAACATTTTTTACGGTTCTCTATCATTGTTTTTTAATGCGCATGCGCATAAAAAACAATAATGCGCATGCGCATAAAAAACAACAACAAAATGATCCAAAATTGACATTTATTTATGTTTCTTTCCTAAGGGAAATCCACGGCTAAACCTTGCTTTCTTGGCAAATTTATTTCATGAGAGAGCAGGACTTGAGTTTTCTTTTACGGATATGGACACTGTCAGACTTACAGAGGAACTCAACACCGCTCTTGTCAGGTATTGCGGACCTATAATTGATTATGACTTACTCAGTTAGATTGCTTTGGTTTTGCTTTACTACGCTCTATGATTTGTTTAAAAAACTCGTGGCACCTTCTCAACCAATCAGATGCAAAATCAAAACCAATCGTGACTTGGAATCGCGCGTTTTCCTGCGCTTGGCGCCGGTTACGTGTATTTGCTTTGAGTTCTTATTGGTTCGTTATTTTGTTTACGTTTGCTGTGATTGACCATTGTAAGTTGCTTTGGTTTTGGTTTCAAAACCCTTAGTTGAAAAACCGCTCTGATTAAAGAATGAGACTGAGATAAGCGGGTATTGCCTTCTCTTTCTTGAAGGAAAGTAGTTAATTTTCTCCTTAAAATTGTTATTGTAGCTTCTTTCAACATCTTATTAGTTAACCATTTGTGATCAACCGTCACAAAATTTTCATCAATTTGTTGTTCAACAAATATTAACTAATGTAGATATCATTAGCTTAAAGTGCTATAACCCCAAAAAAATTTTATTCGCTTAAATAAATTTACATGTAATTCGAAGTATTTCTGCGAAAAAAATTTTGGATTTGGTTGAATCCTCGATTTTATATGCTCTGTTGAAGTCGAGCTTGTCTGTTCCAAGACCGCGTATAGGGAGCCTGGTGCCGAATGACGTCGACCCAGTAATCGCACAATGTAACGCCTCTGTCATTTCTCTGCATTTATCTGGGATAATTGAACATAAAAAGATCATTTCTATGTCTATGAAGAGTTTTGTTTCGAAATTGTGCGTTCTTCATCTATCGGAGTCAACGTTAAGTTAAGTCAACGTTAAGTTTCGATTCGGATTACTCCGAAATAAACTTTATTCCTGAAGTAGAAATCGAACAGCAATCAAGAAACGTGTGTTTACATACGGTATGGCATACCGCAATCAATACTTCAAGCAGCATTGAGTAAGATATTTTCTCGGATGAACGGAATGGACAACTAAATGCGAAAAGGAGGTCAAAAGCGAACGAAGAGCTGAAAAGAAAGCTCAAAGGACCGCTTTGATAGCACTGAAGAAGTCAGTCAATGGTAAGCAATTCTTGTCACCTAATAATAATAATAATAATAATAATACTCCCATACGCGAGCGTATAATCATTTATATTTTTGCTTTAATGAGTATGTGTTTTGTAAAGCAATGGTTATTCTGTTTAAATATCAGCTTTTCACCATTTAGAGGGTTTTAGTTTTACAACAGCCAAGTAACTGTCGCAGTTTTCTCGCTTTTTCTGACGCAGATGTCTCAATATAAACTCGCTGTTTAGCGAGGTTACAATTTACCAATATACCATCCAATAAGCCTGTTTTGCTCAGTTCTTGGTCCATGCTTAAAGTTCGCTATATCGATAGTTTATAGAGAAGTGTATTGACAGTTGCTTGAGACGCAGTCAAGAAATACATGTAGTCGATCGACTGAAAATCGGCTTGCTCTGCGCGGCTTGCTCGGGCCTGGAAATTGAAGCCGTAAACTGAAACCAAGCTGAAAGGCAAAACAAACCACATCACTACAGTTTTGACTTCCTCAAACATTTGTAGTTGCTACTCTAAATAACCACCATAGTGAACTAAAGTAAATTTTGAAGTAAAAACCGTCAAATAAATGACTTTTTCTTCCTCGGTAAGCGAAGTGGGTATGTTCCCACGGTGGTCCGCATTAATGTTACGATGAGTATACGATTTATCGCACTGCTTATTTCCCGGCCTCAGAAAAACTTTTGGAGTTCAAATATTTTGTCATTTTTACTATTTTATCCTTCGAAAGAAATTCGTCTTTGACTTTCATCAATATTCCCGAAATTGCTTCGCACGAGGAAGAAATGTTAACACCATTACAGATGCGCGGTTATCGCACTGCTTATTCCCGGCCTCAGAAAAAAAAGTTTGGAGTTCAAATATTTTGTCATTTTTCCTATGTTATCCTTCGAAAGAAATTCGTCTGAGTTTCATCAAAATTCCTGAAATTGGCTTCGCACGAGGGAGATACAGATGTGCGATACATGAACGCTCGGATTCCACGCTCGAGCTACTGAATTTCATGGGCTGACATTTCTGGCTATCTTTTAATAGCGATGGTAGAGATAGGTTCTCGGTAAAATTTGGTCGAATTGCTAGTTTGCTTCGACCGGGTTAAATAGCCTTTGGAAGTCGGCTTGCTAGCCGGTGCACGGACAAATTACAGAGTTATTGATCAATGGCTCTCGCAGTCCCACTTTACTTCGCTCGTTTGAGTTTACAAAAATCACCGTCTTTTTCGTATATTCTCGACGATCTCTATAAAATGGTACAGTATACCTTTCTCTAAATCTGGGGTGTTGCTGCAACGGCCAACAACGCACCTGGAAGGCATTTCTACACATTTTTCGAATGTGTATCACATCTTCCTGAAGGAAATGAGTGGACGGGAAGGATCCAAGGATACTGGGTTTACGTCACTAGCCGCTAAACTCATTCCCAGTCAAAAAACGCGGTCGTGAACAAAAATGGAGGCGTTTTGGTGACTTTGCCGGGGCACAGAAAATCGAGGATTCAACCAAATCCAAAAATTTCTTCGCAGAAATACTTCGAATTACATGTAAATTTATTTAAGCGAATAAAAAATTTTGGGGTTATAGGCACTTAACGTCATAAAAATACTGTTTTGTGCAATGATACAGTTGAAGTCTTCTCTCGGTAGTTCGAGTAATATTTTTCCGCCGTAATTTTTACTAACGCGGGGCGTTTTCTTTTAAGGTGTCGCTTTAGCCGAAGAAGAACGAAATGTGTTGCTACAAGTGAGGAAAGAGATGTCAGAAGAATTTAAAGACGCTCGCAAGAAGCTTGAGGAGAGTCTAAGAGAAATGGAGATTCTTAAAAGGAAAGCTTTGAGGCTGGAAGATGAAAACAAACATCTCGTAACGTATCACTATTAACGATATCCATTCCATTTGTTCAACCCCCCTCCCCTATTTCAATGTTGTCGGATTGTGAAAATCGATGTTAAAACCTAAGCAGGATGAATTTGGCAGCCCCATAAAACAACATTGAGCAGGGGGAGAGGGGGATAAAAAATGTTTCTACCCGCTCGTTAGTTAAACTGATTTGCGAAAAGTGTGTGATATTTCATTTGTCTCAACTAGTTTTGTCCAAGATTGTAGTTATAAACCATACATTAATTTGGAACTTCCTGAAATTCATTGAATTAATTGAGGAATGAATTAGTCTGAATTTCCAGCCGTCTCTTCACCCTCGGGGGTGGGGGGACGTTGCTCTTTAGCTATTCACCGGATAAATCACTATCCAACGGGATAGCGTCAGTTCGTTTTGTTAACACTTATCCACTGGATATCGGTTTATCAGGTGGATAGCGTTATCATTGTACACCATTTGAACAACTGGTGCCTGTACCTCGCGACTCTTTTGACTCGTAATGCAGCGACTTTTCATGACGTTCTAATTCTGTGCACTTCAGATTACTTTACAGATCTAACTGAACTCCATCTTACACTCTCCCCCTGCGCCGTCATAAACGGGGAAGATAGAAACGTTAATTGTGTAATTATAAGACTGCGAACAGTTCTTATCAACGCAGCAGGTCTCGTTCCAGTCTCCTAATGGCTTGTTGTATTCGGACAGATTTGACTGCGTTTGTTTCCCTTCTTTTTAGACTGGTGTCGAAGAAACGCTTCGACTTTTAAAGCAGAGAATTCGCAACTTCGAAGTCAGCTAGCTGACATGAAAGCCATGGAAACTGATTCTCAAGCGACAATAAAAAATCAAGAAATAACAATTAACAGTTTGAAGAACGAAAAGGCAGGTTGGTAGCGTTTTAATTTCATTAATTTTTTTCTTCCTCTACTATTTCTACTTACCTTTTCTCTATCTTAAAGAAAAACAAATATTTAGAGCGGTTTTCAATAAGAGTCGTAAAAATCAAAACCAAAGCAATTACAATGGCCAATCACAATAAACGTAAACAACGCCAATGAACCAATGAAAAACTCGAAGCAAGGCGCCAAGCGCGGGAAAACGCGTGTGTGACCAGTCGCGATTGGTTTTGGTTTTTCATCTGATTGGTTGAGAAGGTGGCGCGAGGTTTTTAACCAATAACAGAGTGGTAGTAAAGCAAAACCGTGATTACTTCAACACTCAATTGAAAACCGCTCTAATTAACTTAATTTTTAAAGTTTAAAAATGTGTCTTATTTACTCACTCTAGGTACTGAAGAAAGAATACGCTGGAAAAAGTTAACGACAATTTGGCAACTTCACGGAAAAACACACAACCATGGTTCTTCAAAAGGAGGCTATCACGCACGAGCGAGATGTAAGTCAAATTACATTCTCCCTGCATGCTTCTGCAAAAATAGATTTTAAAATACATCTGTCAGCCGTTTTTGAGTTTTGACAATTTGCGGATCAGACTGACATTGCCTATTATAAAAATATTTTCAATGTCTTTATTTCGTTTTTTTCGTTCGTTCGTTTCGGTTCGTTCGTTCGGTTCGTTCGTTTCGTTCGTTTGTTTGTTCGTTCGGTTCGTTCGCTCGTCGGTTCGTTCATTCGTTCTTTTCTTCTAGATCCCTTTTACTTTAGCTCTGCCTTTTGACCACAGTTGATCGATTCTTGAGATTATAAAAACCTCTCCTAACAAGCCGTGTTTTGTTTTTCTGTTTTGGTTGTAAACAGCTTTTACAAACGGAAAACACGACAAATGTGAAGCGGAGCTCAAACAGACTTCAAGCGCAAGTAAAATCTCTCAGTTATATTACAAGCCCCAAAAACGTGCATGGGTGATGGTGTTGTGTAACGTTTTCCTAAAGTATACACAGGGACTTGATATCTGATCAGCTCATTTTGGATTCCGACGTAACCATCTAGCAGCTAGCCAGAGCTTGATAGTCCCAACATCCTTTAAGTGTAGTACAGTGGAGACATACTAGCTAATTAAGGATGATGTACGGTTATTTTAACAGCGTTGATCGCCGTCAGTCGACCATGTTCAACAACTTCGTCCAACTTTTCAAATATTTATTTCAGGACAAAAGGGCTGGCGGGAAACACTATATGGGGTAAGATACGGATACTTCAAAGGTGACTGACTGAGCTGCCTGACTGACTGACTGACTGTTTGACTAACTGACTGACTGACTGACTGACGGACTGACTGACTGACTGGACAGATTGACAAGACTGATTGGAACGACTGACACAGGACTGATTGACGACTGAATGACTGACTGACTGGATTTGATTGACTGGACTGATTGATTAGATTGATTGATTGATTCGACCTATTATTGATTGAATTGATTGATGTACTGACTGATTGATTGATTGGAGATTGATTGATTGATTGATTGATTGATTGATTGGTGAAAGACTGACTGACTGATCTGAACCGACTCGATAGACTGATTGAACAGACTGACTGACGACGACTAACTGAATGACTGACGACGGACAGACTGACAGACTGACAAAGACAGAGACAGACAGGACAGAGCAGACTGACAGACAGACTGACACTGACTGACAGGCTGGTGCTAACTGACTGAACCTGACGACTGACAATTTGCCTGATTGATTGACTCTCTAATTGACTGCACTGGGTGAAACCTGACTGATCTGATTGATTGACTGACTGACTGACTGGACTGGATGAACTTGCTAAGGGCTGGACTGACTAACGAATGACTCCGACTGACTGACTGACTGATCGGTCGGTCGGTCTCGTCGGTCGTCTATTTCCAATCTGAAATTGATTGATTGTTTTATGGATTTCGAACATAATATACTGGCACATTCTTTTGATAGAAAATTAGATGCAACCTCATCTATCAAAAGCGTCAACGGTAAAAACAGTCAGGTGATGAAATGTTAAGTCTTTTTGGTTATTCAGTGTCTAGTGTGCGGATTATTCTCAAGTGCATCTGAATTAAACTAAGGTGTAAATCTTTTCTGACTTATTCGCTGTAACTTTAAATTAAACTTGCAGTTTGTCAGGATGGAGGTCGATCTATAGAAGAAACAACTACACCACAAGTGTTTCTTGCGATGAAAGATAACTTTTGTATTTGTTTTTCGATAGCGAGAAGGTACGTTGCTTCTAACTTGTCGGGTTACTACAAGGGAAATTTACCAGTCCAGGTCGCCCGAGCGAATACTGAATATTTTCTTCCTTGTAAAATTCTGACTTATCTCAAATTTTAAATTCCACTTCAAACTAGTAATACGACACTCCACAGATAGTGGCCTTTTGGGGGTGTGAGGGGCTGGGGGAGGGGGGGGGGCGTATTTTATTTGGGGGAGGTGAAGGGTTTGACATAAGAATTTGGCAGGAGTGGATAACTTCGTGAAGTTGAACATTAATTCACTTGGCAATGAATAGGGAGGGAGATAGATTTTATAAATCATGGTTGCAACTTTAAATCTATACCGACTGTATGCGTCATTTATAAACCAATCAACATCATTATTCAATTTGCGAACAGAAAGGCACATTCTGAACAGTAAAAAATATTATTACATAGTCATGGAAAGTATCGTCGAAGACTCGTATTTTTTTCTGAAATATGGACGCTCTTCAGATGAACTGAATAATATTTAATAAATCACATTTGCCAAGTACATGTAACCTATGTAACGCATATAAATGATCTTTAATCTTTATTTTCACTTTAAGCAAGGATTTCAACCTCAGGACGTGTTTCGGCTTGATCAGGCAACACTTCATAAAGAGGATAGCGGAGTATTACAAACTGATTAAGTTCACACAGAAAGAGGCTACAGTAATATACCAATGATGGATGTAAATAATTGTACCTCAAAATAATCGATGCGCCCCAAAAATGACGACAATAAAACAGTCAATCTATTGATGTCTTTAACTATGAAAAACTATTTCCTCGCTGATTTTCTTAGGTCCTGCTTGCATTTCACAACCGTGTATTTTGACAATTGAAATTTTAAAGTTTAATCATAAGTTGTTGCTTGATCCCACTGACACCCTGTGTTTTCCTGTACCTACAAACGCTAGACTGCGAGCAGGCCTCTTTCTTTCTGATATCGAGCGCGAGTGAGCGGAAATCGAGCGCGAAGCGCGAGCGAGCGGGAGATGGGCCGAGCTCGAAGTGAGTCACGAAGTGAGAAGAGCGACTCACTTCCGCTCGGCCCATCTCCCGCTCGCTCGCGCTTCGCGCTCGATTTCCGCTCACTCGCGCTTCGCGCTCGATATCAGAAAGAAAGAGGGACTGCTCGCAGTCTAGCCAAACGCCGCGCCCACCGGACAGTTATCAGCCATGCCAGCTGACTCGGCCTTGGTTTTGGTTTAACGACAGTCCTCGAACGGTATGCATAAAAAATACGCTTAAATTTATTTTATAAATTTTTGGTCATATAACGGGCTGGCAGTCGGCTTGCTTATATGTAACACGGTTATGACGTACGTATCTTTGCATTTTGTTGGCCTAAGCTTTATTTTTATAAAATAAAGAAAACGACCGCCTCTTTTACATAGCCGATGCAAACACTTGAGAAAGTCAGTTGGGAGAATTCTAAAGTACTTATGTAAACCCTCGCCATAAACTTCCGAATTCTCCCAAAATGTCTCTCGTGTTTATATTAGGCTATGTAAACACGAGAGCCAGTTTTTATTTCTTAAAATATTAAACCGTAGCGATTTGATGTATCCATATCCTCCATTAGATTTCCTACTACATAAAAGTTACACCCGCGTCAACAGCTCAAAGAGTTGCTGCAAGAATTGGAGGTATCCGCTGACTGGTGGACTGAGAGACAACGGACTTCACCTTGCTCAAAATTCAAAAGACGTCGTTCGCGCAAACATGTTGACCAGGCGGTAACAACAGACGAAAAACTCAACCTGAAACACACTTCGCTCATAATAGCAGGACGTGTGATGTAACACCCTCAATCCCAGGGTCTTTCTTTATCGTAGGATGAAGAAAACACCCTGGGAAACGAGGTTGGTAATGTCGCTGTGACACTAATCTCGTACCCAGATGTTCTCGCTCTACCCAGATCTTCTCTCCCGAGGGTTGAGGAGATCTGGGTAGGATTAGCTGTGACACAGTATAAGACAATGTTTCTTTCAATTTGTCTCGGGGATTTTACTGTGCAACGCTCGAGGCGAAAAGTAGGACTTGATCATCTACGCACTCCATACAGTGCTTTTTCCTGAAGCAAACGTTATGCTGGTGGTCTGTGGGTAATTTTTTCTCGTGCAACTAGTGTCAAGGCATCCTCAGAATCAGATTCTAGGCGCATGCTATGGCAACAGAGACAAAGTAGTACGTGTTAATGAGAAGTGAAAAGAAACGGGTAATAATTGGCCATTCCCCGTTCGTTTCTCGCCTCAGCACTTGGCATGATTAGTTGAGAACGGACTTGCCACCTTTTGAAAGTGTGGCGTGACTGATAACCGATCTTTTCTCTCAACTCTCTATGGAGTGACTAGCGACATATATGGGATAGGTGAAGTGTCACTGAGTCTCATTGTGTTTTAGTACGACGCGCTCCAATAAGATTGAAACAGCTATCCGCGTCTACTCTATAGTTTTTGAGTGCTAATCATGCCTGGTATGTGTTGAGAACTGCAGTCAGAGTATTGTTTCAATTAACGTCCTGTCTGAAGGATAAGAAACACACATGAAACTCTGTCTATAATTCGTACAAACCATTTATTTATTATTTGTCTTTGTGTTTAACATTGTTATTTATTTATTTATTTATTTTATAACGTTATTTATTAATACTGTCACAGATGTGACCCAAAATTTTGCGTAAGAACTGAACAACTCAGATTCTTTCGATCTACTGTTCTATACAATTTTCCCCGCGAAACAGACGCATTAATAAACTATTTGCCGGGACCCTCCATGATGTACGAACGAGTACATAAAAACAGGTGAACATGCATACCACTGACAACTCAGTGGACAAACGAATACGCGATAATATGAACCTATT
>MU827823.1:179938-367919 GCA_029204205.1 Desmophyllum pertusum
CCTCATTCTTCTTTGGGATAGCCGGCGATTGGGAGAGCGCGCGAAAATTACTATCCCTGAGAAAAACAGTGAGGATTGCTCGTAGTCTAAATAGAAGAAAACCTCAAACCATAGTTAATAGAGGGAAATGGTTATGAAGCCCGGCAAACTTCAAAGGAGCAAACAAAGAAGCCAAGATTTATGTTGGAAGGTCCATGACCGTGCACATCTTTTATTTTGTGCTCATACACTATGCATGAATTACGTAATCGCTGCTTGAACACACGTAACCACCTATTGTATTTTGTCAGGTTTTGTGCACGGTCAACCCCCAAAATAGCGAACAAAAAACATATAACAAAGAACTTTGCCGGGTTCATAACTATTTCCCTCTATTGACTATGCTCAAACTAATAGCTTACAATACAATACAATATTTATTACTCTCCCCGAGGGGCTTTTCAGAGTTAATTTACAATTTAAGCTTACATAATATCTCAGGGACTTAACTTAAATAACCTTATAATTTACAATAAAACTACATCTCATAACTGATTATCTAAAAACTTCATATGTCATTATCATCATCATTTTTATTTTAATTAATCTACAGACTATCACCATATGCATCAAAATCAAAAATTATATACAATGTGTCGTGATGTATGCTCCACGGCAGGCTTTTGCTTCCAAGTTTGGCCGAACAGGTGCTTTTTAAGCGTCAGCTTGAAGTGCTTTAATGATTTCAGTTCCCTTATGTTATTAGGTAGAGAGTTCCAAATGCTTGCAGCCCTATGTAAATCAAAAGCTTGCTGGACTTAAGTTTAGCCTAACAACTTTGGATTCTGTAGTTTGTCCTAAAAACGTAAAAATTTATAAAACCTCAGAGGCAAAACTAAACCAAAAAGGAGCAGGTAAAGATTAAATAATAAATAAAATAAATAAAAGCATTTATTTATACCCGATAGGATTAAAGCAGCATGGCTGATGTGGTCGTGTCATACTAAAGATTGAGAAGGAAAATCAAGGATTGAGACGGATCGGTATTTAAAGTAGAAAAAATGAGTTCTATTGTCTGTTTCACTCGATCCCAAGAGTGCTAATTCAAAATTGAGAAAAAAATCGTAAATTTCAGTTTGCACAATTGTCAAAAACAAACCGCGACCCAGTACTGCTCATTAGCTTTCATTTGGAATGGTCACACATCTAGGGTTTTCATCCACAGACGTAAAAGTTACAAACACATTTATTGACTCAAGGTTTGAACTCCTGGGAGTGAAAGGGTTAATTGTGGTGTTTTTACCTACATTGAAACAAAAAGCATTCAAGTATAACCCGTGCTAATCGCTCTCGTAAGCAACACCACTGTTTTTATTTTTTGGGGGGGGGGTTTTCCTTCTTCCGTTTTCAAGGCGTCAAATTCGGAGTTCCTCATTTCTCACAACCACGAAAACAGCAGGACATGGAACTTTGTCAGGTGGAGACTCGGGAGGACTCGAGTAAGTGCACGAGGAGAAGCGGCTAAGTGGTATTTTTGCTAAGGAGTTCATACAGCTGGGGGCGTCCACACCTGTGCTTCAGGCAGGCTTACTAACGATGGCCAGGGCTTGGATGTACGAGCCCGTTCTTCAGTGGATCAAGGATACCATGGGCAAATAACTGATGACGAATAATGTATCAGAAAATGATCTTTAACAGAATCATTAAAATGAATAGATGAGCATTAAATGAATTGTCGTCCGTTTTTAACTACACATAGGGTAATGGTATTAATATACTAACCATAGGATAATGCATTTCGAGCAATTTGATTGGTTCCCTACTCATGGTCTCAGAGGCAATATACCCTCTCTACTTATTTGAAATGCCGCGAAGTTCAATTTTGTTTGTCTCGGGCAAAAAATGGTGGAACATTTTGGTCTTTTTCGATTTTCCTCGGAGAAATTCAACATTTTCCCTGGTTTTTGTATATTATAAAAACAATTATTCGCCTCTGGCTCGTGAATATTGGGGAATATTCCCCTCGACTTCATCTCGGAGAATATTCCCCAATATTCACTTTCGCCTTCGGCGAATAATTGTTAAATATACCATTACCCTATTTCAGACCTGAACCAAAAATCGATACCCTATTTCAGACCTATAAAATTAGTACACGTGTCTAATACATGACTTCAGCTACCCAGGAATGGGTTCCATTTGCGCAAACATTTGAAAAGGGTTTCAAATTCCCCGATGTTAATGGGAAAAACAGTTTCGTCTAAAAGCCAAACCAAATTCCAGACCAGAGTGCACAAAACATACCCTATTTCAGACCAAAACAGCTCAAAAAACCATACCCTTTGGGGCGGCACATACCTATATAGCTTATATATAGGAGTACTCCCCCCCCCCCCCCCCCAGGGTTAAACCTCCCCTGGTTCGTTTTGATGCAAGCATCCTCGTTGCCACACCTGCCCGGCACTTCATACAAGAACGACAAAGCAAATACACTTTTTCCACTATAGCCTGCGAGCAGGCTCTCATTCGCACGAATGAGCGCGGAGCGCGATCGTGATCCTTAGTATTGCGTGACGTTCGAGCGCGGAGCGCGAGGAAGTGGGACGAGAAATGAGAGCCTGCACGCGTAGTCCTTCCTACGCAGACGCTCCTTTGGGCTCGTGCACGCATCTTTCCTCTCGTACTGCAGCGCGAGGCCCGGTTTCTTTCTCGAATGCCGCCCCTTGGTGACAACTCATTACGCTTCATTACGCTTACTCATTACGTTACTCATTACTTACGCATTGACTCATTACGCTTCATACCAATAGAATTGGGGGAAAATGTAAACAAACATTACACATGGAATACGAAGAAAAAGTATTTTCGGACTAGATATTTTCATAGGCAAAAGCAATGCTCTCGTTATTTGGGTTTTGGCGCGAGCAGTGAATGTACAAGATAAGGGCCTGCATGGTAGCAGCGGCAAGAAAACGGTAAACACAGCGAGCGATTGTTGGTAAGTGGCGGAGTCTTTTTTTTTTTCCGCAACGGCGAGCCGTGATGAATGATGTGTTGGGCCGGCGATGCGCGAGGAGAGTTGTGTCAGAGGCGTGATTGTATTCAACCCGTTTGTCACAAAATCAGGAACTTGTGATGATGAAAAACTCAACTAGCTGTGATATAGCGAAGGTGGGAAAAATGGCAGTATTACTGAGCGAAAACCAGAGCCGAAATGCCAAACTTCTGTCGGCGACATCAGATCAAACAGGATCAAAATTTTTTTTCCCCCCCCCCCCCCTTTTTTCTTTTCCAACAGGTAAGTGTCACGAACAAACAGAGCAAAAATAATAATGCTTTTTCGCAATTACAAGCGCCGGAACAATCAAGAACTACGGCGAAGTAGGGTTTCCAAAGTATAGTTCACTTTGAAAGTAAAAGCGCTTCCACACCATATTGTTTTTTTTTTGTTTTTTTTTTTGTAAGTCAAACGTCCAGTGGGTAATAAAGCTTATTTAAATAACGCGTTTTCAGGTTGATGTAGTAAATAAACATATCACAGGCAACATAGACTATTTAAAAACTGATTATGATGCGAGTGATGACCTGTGATCTTCCAGCCTTGCGAGCAAGCTTTCGAATCTCGTTTAAAGTTCGACGATGCGCCCTCCGGGAGGCGGCGAAGGCACAAGTGTTACGAACTGCGGCGAAAGGTAAAGTTCTTAACTTGGGCGTTGCTTCAGGGTCACCCTACAACAGTGTTTTTGATTGCCTTCCTTCGAGCGAGAAGCTCAGCTTTGGCCCGTAACCAGTCGGTCGGCATTAAAGCGAAAACATCTCTATCTCTCCGCTTCAATAATACAATTGACTGCTCTTGAGCTGTATAAACGCGAAGGTTCAGAATTGATCAAAAGCTTGCGAAACACTCTTGAACAAAACAACTGAATTGAACGCGACTATTTTTTTTTCCGTTGCCTCCTTGGTTGCCCTGGTTTTTGTCACAAAAATTGGATCTGTCCATTTTGGACCAATCAGAATGCTGCGTTTGTCGTTCCAACAGGACATTCGAGAAACCCGGGCCTCGCGTGCAAGGCTCTCATCTTCTCGTCCCACTCCCTCGCGCTCCGCGCTCGAAACGTCATCGCAAATACTTAAGGATCACGATGCGCGCTTCCGCGCTCATCGCGCGAATGAGAGCCATGCTCGCAGGCTATTGCCACTACCGAAGGAGGTAACCGCAATATTTATCAACAGAAAACCTGCTCGTCGTTCAAAAAACGCTAATCAATTATATATAGATTTCAGAAACCAAAAAAACGCCGCCTAAATGAAACAGTTTTTGGTGAGCATCGTCGTTCGGTTCGTGAAAACCCACATCAAACCATGCAGCCTAATCTCACTACATTTTTTGAACAGTTAATGATATGCTACTGATCCCACACTTGAACTCATGACGGTGGAAACAACAGAGATCACACTCAGTAAGGGGAAGGTACGCGAAGCTCGATGTTGATTGACAAAGTCTAAAACATTAGAACCTTGTGGTATAAATACCGTAAAATCCTGCGAATAAGGCTTATTTCAAATTTCAGTTTGTTTTCCCTTGGTCAAGTCCATAACTGAACCAGTCCGTATTTTTATAAAATTTTATTTTTGTGCATAGAAAAGCTGGCAATGGAGTACTGAATTCTGCCTTCTACTTACTTCGTTACATTCGTGTTTGACCTGCATCTTTAAAGAGAGGTGGGTGGGTTTATATTTTAAATTCCATGCTTATTTCGAAGGGTAGACTACGAGCAGTCCCTCTTTTCGTGTGTCTGTGTTGCGACGCTGCGATCAGGCGTTCTTTCGCGCTTTTCACTGTTGTTCTGGTAACGAAAGAGCGCGGAGAGAAGAGAGAGGAAAAGGAACGCCTTGATGACAAATTTATTTGCCGGATTCGCTTTCCACCCACTTGTCAATGATCTGTCAAGCTGTCAATTTTCAAAATCTGACGTTTTACAGTTCGCTGTACATTTTGATACCGCTTGCTCGTTCTCGTTGATTCGGTTCGGTCTTCTGACCTTCTTTGCTATTATGAAGGAGGAATTTTGAAGGATAATTAGAGCCTTCGACTGAGTTTTTTTACCATCAATTTCATTCCCGAAAATCAGCACTAACTACGATTGCGTTAGCACGACACAAATTTGTCATAATAACGTGCCCGCTAGACATTGTTCTAGAGTCAGTCCGTTCATGGTCGAATGATTCCATGATTCCGTTTAGAAATTTTGAAATCAATTTAACCATTTTTTTAAGCGGAAAGCTTCAGCCGTTTTGAATGTAAGGATCTTTATCTATTGGCTTAGTAATGATTCAGAAAGAAGTCCTTCCGTCTTCACAAAAGGCGGTAGACGAGAGTGGGAAAGTAGAAGCGGCCTTTCTTGTACTTTAATCGGGCGTGTACGCCGGATTGACAAAAGCCATATTAGGTACGGCATGATTGACGGAAAGTGTATTGCCAACTTCACAGTATTGTTTTTCGAACCAATCAGGAAAACATTTAGGCTCGATTTCCGCCGCTCACAGGTTTCGAGTCCCGGTCTCGTTCCTCCGCCGAGAAGAAGACGGCTGGGACGCGTGAGCTGAACAGCCGTGTCCTGTGACGTAAATCAAAAAAATTAATTTATGTAACGCTACTCCGGCTCGTGACGATTCGTTTTTATTTTCCATTATCTTCTTATATTTTCGAAAGAAAAAGATGCTGATCTGAAATATTCGCGCGAAGGATATTGATTTCTCGCCTTTATTGTGAAGCTATATGACTGAAAACCCGCGGATGAAAAATATTACAAGATCTAACATGACCAGGTCGCGTGACAAGAAACAATGTTTTGTTGATGCAAAAAAGATTTCGCAAGAGACGTCGGCGTTTCTTACACCACATGATTTGCATAAAATCCCAGATCAAATTTATCACCACTAAGTTTACCGACTGTATTCCTTCTTGTTATTGTATAGTGACATTTTTGAATGTGCGCAAATGGATCTCATCAGTTCCCTTGTGCGGTATAATAATAGTAGTGTCTTTGCTCCCCGGCTTTAGCGCGAACTTGCCGTGATGTATTTCCTTGGTGCGGATAAAAAATCCATCCTGTCGGTTGAATTACCAAGACATCATGCCCATTCATTGATTCCTGTTGCCTATCTTCGAGAGTTTCAAGGTTAAATATATCTTGAAGACGATCGAACGCCGCATCAAACAACTCTTTGCATCAGATTGAAAGATAATTTATGCCGGACGAAATTCTGCAGGCGGTATTCTGATTGGCTAAAACCAACAAAAGAAACCTCACGCGTCCAGCCGTGAGTTCGGGGGGAGGAGCGCGGGCTCATTTTCCCGAACAGCGGCTGGTAATCGAGTTCGGGGGGAGGAGCGCGGGCTCATTTTCCCGAACAGCGGCTGGTAATCGAGCCTAGAAAACATTCAGAATCTGAATGTTTTTACATGAGATCCGGCAAGTAATTTGTATCAGGCCCTCCTCTCTTCGAGGAGGGCCTGATCGCAGGTTACTCTTTCCCAGCTTAGTCCGTCGAGCGAGAGCGATAAAAATTCGCGATCGGAAAATGGCCGCGCGAAAAACTGGGGGCGAGCTAAGCGCTTAGCTCGCCCCCAGTTTTTTCGCGCGGCCATTTTCCGATCGCGAATTTTTATCGCTCTCGCTCGACGGACTAAGCTGGGAAAGAGGGACTGCTCGTTCGAAGGGGGGCGCTTATTCGAGGATTTACGGTAGATGCGATGAATCGCATTAGCTTGTATATCCATTACTGCCTGTTTATTAGGCTATCATGTTCTATTTACTCATATTTCTTTAGTTTTAAATTTTAAACGTTCCAACGTATGTATTAATTTTATTTTAGCTCCCTTAGAAGCCGTGTTTCAAACTGAAATATCGGGCAATATATATTTCATTTTTATATTTGCTTTTTCATGTTTCCGTTCTCTTTTCTCAGCCGTATCAATTTTATTTGTAAAATCCCCATACAAACCCCCTTAGAAATTACTGCTGTCGCAATACGCCGTATCAGCTGATGAAATGGGGCGCCTGTGGTTACCCAACGTTGGAACAACGGGCCCTTTGATTGATTCGGAGAAGACTCCATGTGCCTGGTTAATAATGGATTTTATAATATACTAACCATAGGATAATGCATTTTCGAGCAATTTGATTGGTTCCCTGCTCATGGTCTCAGAGGCAATATACCCTCTCTACCTTATTTGGAAATGCCGCCAAGTTCAATTTTGTTTGTCTCAGGCAAAAAATGGAGGAACATTTTGGTCCTTTTCTATTTTCCTCGGAGAAATTCAACATTTTCTCTGTGTTTTGTATATTATAAAACAATTATTCGCCGAAGGCGAAGTGAATATTGGTGAATATTCCCCGAGACGAAGAAATGCAGGAGATCAATATATAATTTATCAATTCTTGATCACCACAATCAGCCTACCCTGGGTCCCAGGGCGGAGGGGGGGATACTCAGGTTTATTATATAGACACGAGTGTTTTACTGGAAAATAGACCACTCGTAAAATTCATACGAAACTACATCCGGGACCCGAGTGGCGTATTTTCCATATCCTCACTAGTGAGGATATCGATGACGTAATTTCCCGCTTTTGCATGGCTTTTTGTGCAAAGCTGCCAAACGCCGGTTGAAAAAATGGCGAGCGATAGATCGTGAATTCACTTGAAGCTGACACGGAAATCGTTCACTGAGGACGGTAGGAAAATGCTAAAACGAAGAAGAAAACTTCATATGACTTAAAATTATTCAAGGTGAATATTATTCAAAGTGAAGAAATTATTCAAAGTGAAGACGAAAGGAGAGAAATTCAAGAAAGTCCAGCCATCGAGTTGCAAGAGTTCGCGGATAAAGTTTGTGCTTTTGTGGTTTGTCTATATAATAAAAAGAAAATTACACGGTGGCTTGAAGATATGAATTTTATTTTCTCGTGGTAAAAACAATATTTTACTCATTCGCTGCGCTCATTCGTAAAATATTGTTTTTACCACTCGAAAATAAAATTCATATCTTCGCGCCGCCGTGTAATATCCTCTATATATTAGTGACGGGGACTCGGGGAGGTGCGAATGAGGCCAAATTTTTAAGACCCAAAAAAATTTCAAAAAAAATTCAAGATAGTACGAGATAAGTCTCCTTGCCATTTGCGTACATTTGTCATATGCAATTGTTGAAATAAAATCGAGAACGCTAGGGTACGCTTTTTATATACCAAAAAAGTCCCAAAATCCAAATACCGGTAAAGTTCGAGGTAATCAACCGCGGAGGCTTGGAACCTTTCTTTGTCGCGCTTAGCAACCACAACAAACTTCAAAATGGCGGATGAAGTTTTGGAACCACATAGCTCTTTCTTCTTTTGATGAGAATAATAGTATACGCCACCGAATATGTCTAAATCTCGCAGAGGGAAAAGTGCATCAGCTAATGAACTCAGCAGATGGGAAACAGAGCTAGTGCAAGCGCCTTTCAACGAGGTATAAATATCGCGCGCGTAATTTTAAGCTGTTCATTTTTTGAAGTCTTTTAATCTTACCATGTACAATATCTAGAACAGTTCTTACATGTACCGTTTACTTTCACTTCAGGAAAACGTGGAGATCTTGTGTTTACTTCATTGCCCCAAATAAAGTGGAGGATAATGTGTTTATCGACGTATTGTCAGATGTGGTTGCAACTGGTCTCAGGAAGTTGTTCAGTATCATAACTTACGATGGTCTTGTTAAAGATGTGAGTTCTCTAAATCGATAAATCGTCATTTAATATTTCTATCATGGACAAGTATAATGTGCGAAATCAACATAAAGTTACTTAACAAATAAAGAAGCCAAAGCCATGTATTATACTGTCATAAAACACGACAGGAATTTGAGAACACGAGAGAAATTTAGAAAACACGAGCCACAGGCGAGTGTTTTTCCATATTTCTCAAATGCATAACAGAGGTTCAAGATTTCTCAAGTGTTCTCAAATTCCTGGAGTGTTTTATGACAGTATAATACATGGTTTTGGCTTCTTTATGTGCTTTAAAATATAGATTTACGTGCGCAAAACGATAAAACACGGCTTTTCTGTGTTTTATACTCTGATAAAACATGGTTCTTAACCAATCAGAGCATGCGCAGCTTTCAGTCTATATTTTAAAGTAAAATATATGGAACAGAACCTCGATATAATAACGCCTGTTTACATAACAAACACATTTTCCCAGTCCCTTGGCACTTCGTTGTATCGGGTTTCCACTATAATTGCATGCACATGCTGTTCTGCTGGTGGACAGCAAGAATTGTGACGACACATGCATAACCGAGGTTCAAGCAAGGATTTAGAAAGATGAAATGTGTTAAGTCTTCCATTATAAACCTGGAATGGACATAGCTTCTTATTACAAGTAGTTGTTGCCGTTATTATAAAGTGCAGCCCCAAACACACAAACTACATGTACATTGTAGGTTTAATCAACTCAATTAACAACCTCTGTGTACAACAACCTCTGTGCGGGTGTGTGCTGATCAGCGCGAGTACCTGTACTGACGTAGTTCGTGCATGCACGATAGGAAATCGAGCGGTTGCGTGCAGAGGTTCCTTCTCGTCATGCGGGGAAAAATAAGTGTATCTCTGTCTCACAGGGTAGCCTATGGCCTTATATTTTATGTACCTTCTGGCACAGAGAGATTTAAGGTTAAGGTAAGATGTACATCTGCTTTCTCCCCTCAAAATAAATATTTGGGGAGAAATGTCTGTGTAAAATTACTAATAATATTGATAAAACTACATGTAATTAATCTACAGTAATACTACAGTAGATGCACTTTTTTTGAAAAGGTACAATTTTGAATTATTTTTATACAAATATTTTAAACCTTCTTTTGTTTTATAGCAGGGAGCGGCAACCCAAAAGTATGACCACTTTTAATTCATTCACATTCTTTCATGCATGCAGGCTAGACTACAGTTGAATCCTGCTATATGGCGTGCCTGCTATCGACTTTCAAATTAATGTAAATTTGTTCAAATCTGTTCAGTCCTTTATCTCCCAATCAAACCGCTTTTCTTAATTTTTTCCATTTTTGTGTGATTTTGCTTGTACCTGTCCTTTTAATTCTTTTTTCTTTTGTTATATTTGTCTTTGTCTGATTGTGTGTTAGGCCCAGTTCAGACGCCGTACTTCACAGGAGCCGAATCAAATTCGAATTTAGGCTGACCCAAATTAATTTAGACCGGCTGATTATTGATTCATACGCCGAGCTTAATTCAGCCGAACTTAAATTAATAGGGGAAAATTGCTGTTATACTGAAAAATAAATTATAATAATTCATGCATTTGTTTCGGCTCATGTGAAGTTCGGCGTCTGAATCAAAGCCCGGCCCACAGCCGTTATTTCCGGCTGAGCCAGGTGGGAAGAATGGCTGAGCCGATCCGAATTCATTCAGCCGTTCTGAATTGATTCAGACGCCGTACCTCACATGAAACTTAATTCATCGAATTCGATTCGGCTCATGTGAAGTACGGCGTCTGAACTGGGCCGTATTGTATTTGTGAAACAACGTAAGCTCTCTAGATGAGCATCTGCTCTTAGAGCAAATGTTGAGAAAAAAATATTGTTTAAATAAAAAATTAATTTACTATCGGCTATCTCGAACTCCTCGCTATCTCAAACTGTTTTCTGTTCCCCTTGAGTGTTCGAGATACATGTAGCGGGATTCGACTGTATTTTGTTTTTCTTTATTTAGGTTAAAGAATTTGGAAAGGGACCTGCTCCCGGAGGGAAGGGGAAGGGGGCTGCGTCAGCTAAACCACCACAGTTCCACGAGGTCTGTGAGCAAGTCAAGCCATTGGTGGATCAAGGTGAACCTATTCCTCCTTCACTGATGGCTAAACTACTCAAGTTTAAGTTGTTGAATGTTAAACAGAAGGATTTGGACAGAAGAGAGGAAGAGAAAAAGGTATAACCTGTAAATGTATCATTAATTTTAATTTATGTTTTAATTTATTCAATTTAGTGAGTCATTAAAGGGAGTGTTTTCACGGTTTGGCGCATGTGCCGGCTTATCAACTTTATCCGTTTAAAAAATCCCACTCTCATGTACTTCTCGATACTTCAGTAATCACATACTATACTTAGTCCAGGCAAAACGACGAATGATCAAAACTCACAAAAAATTTCAACGGATTTCACTGAGAATGTTGACATTGAAACCCGAATAAATTACCAGAATAAAGTGTTGACCCCCCGAAGGATTTATTCTGTTAATTTATTCTGGTATTCAAATGTCGACATTCTCGGTGTAATCCGTTGAATTTGGTCATTCGTCATTTTGCTTGGACTTATTATAGGATGTGGTTACTGTAGTATCGAGAAGAACATGTGAGTGAGGTTTTTTAAACAGATAAAGTTGATAAGCCGACACATGCGTCGAACCGTGAAACGCTCCCTTTAACAACCACATAGCTAAGTGAAGGTTGGTGCCTGTGACATCTGGGAGCTTCCACTATATGCAGCTCCAAGATGGAGACCACTGGCTGGCAAATCCTGGCAGCCCAGCCATGATCCCCCACGCAAAAGGAGACAAGCACCCAGGAGGTACTCTGTGGGGGTGTGCTGGCCACTGAGACTCTGAAAACCTTACCCTATACCAGACCATGTTAAACCCCCCTACCCTATCCCAGGCACATAACCATGATATCTTATGGTTATGTTACCACACTGATAAGACAGTGGATAGAGGGAGGGAAGGAAAAAACAGAGGCTTACAAGGTGCTAAAACCTCACAAAAGCTTAGTCTACACCACAAAAATGCAATTGACTCCAAGAGCACATCCATGGAATCCTGGTACATGCGCGCATATCGTTACCGCTGGCAATTTAACTCCATTAAATTGCATTTAACTACATTAAAGATTCATGAAATTAAACATGCTAAGATACACTGTTCGCGTTCTTCTAATTTGAGGATGCTAAGGCTGCTGAAGCAGGAAAGAAAGATGAAAAAGGAAAGAAATCAGGAAGAAGTCCATCCGCTGGAAAACGATCAAAATCACCAGGAAAGAAGAAAGGTAAAAAGGAGGCGGACCTCCCGCCATCTCCAAAAAAAGACACAAAACTGAAGAGAAGGGGTGATGTGGAGGACACATTCAAGACTATAGGTAAAGACTGAAATTGGATAAATTTGTGAGATATGTTTGTGTACATCTTAGTTATTACCTATTGGGTCAGGTCTATTACTTATGCCGCATGTTCATGTTGCTCATGACTTTCAGCACTACGTACATGTAACTCCGGTTTCAATATTATAAAATTTACAGTGAAGAGCTGAGACTCGCCCTACCGTTGCCATTCGACAAAGTTTTTGACAACTTTCTGATGGCTTTCATTTTAACTGGCCAATCAAAATGAAAGAACTATGAGAGGTGGAGACATCAAGCTCCATGTTCGCATTCTGACAATTGACATCTCCACCTCCCACAGTTCTTGCAATTTGATTTGCTAGTTTAAATGGAAACCATCAGAAAGTTGTCAAAAGGTTGTCAAAAATTAATTGAAAACTTTGTTGAGTGGCAATGGTAGGGTGTTCTTCACTGTAACAAAGACACTAAAGCCTGGTTTCCATACATGTATGATCGCAACGATCGCAGTCACAATGATCGCAACGATCGCAAGAATGGTTTCCATATGATCGCAAACGATCGCGATTGTTGCGATCATTGCGATCATATGGAAACCAGGCTTAAAAGTATTGCTACAATAAATTATTGTACTCCCCCTGAATTGGATGAGCTAGGGTACATGTAATGAGTCTGTAATACCCCAACCTCTTGATACAGAGTTTGTATTCTCTTATATAAAAGTGTTTTTCACTGCTAAATATTTTGTAGAGTTTGAGATTACTCAAAGTCAAAACTGAAGGACAAAATATATACAGAAAACCTCACTGAAAAGTTACAAAACTGGAATCAATATTCATGCTAATCCTGGATTCAATCAATCTTTGACAGTGAAACCCCAGGGGGTATCCAGATTTAAAGTGACGGGGAGGTGCGAATAATTTTTTGGGGTTTGAAATTCAAGATTTCGGAAATTGTTTGGGGTAAGACAATTTTGGAAATTAGTAATTAATTAATTAGTAAAAAGTAAATTGGAAGATTCACGATAAAATAATTATTAGTGGATTTTTTTGGTTTAATTTTGGTTCAGAGGATTTTTTTGGTTTTTGCTTCAAGCCCTAGGGATTTTTGTTAGGTTTTAATTTAATTTGTCCCCATATGCACCTCCTTGTCACTTTAAATCTGGAGTACCCCCCCTGGGAGTGGTGAAGTGATTTCCACAAAAGATGACTGTTTCACTAACGATTGATTTCACTGAAATATGGCATTTTTTATTTATCTCAGATGATGAGCCGGATGACGAGGGAAGTCCCCATCATTATGTCTTGATCCACGGCATCCTGACAGCACCTGTCATCTATCACCTGAATGAGGCAGGTGTTAATGTCGATGCCATCATCTGTGTCAAGGCAGAGAGTTATGATAGCCTTACACCAACTCCAGTTCAACAGGATGAGAGCAAAGATGGAGAGGATGAAACTGTCAAAGTAAGTTTGCTACTAGCCTTTATACATGCAGCAGGCGCTAGAGAAATATAGAGTGCGAGTTGGAAATGTGCGTATGAGGGAAGCCGAGACGTGCAAGAAGAGGAAAGGGGAACTAGATTTTTTCCATTCTTCCTCGCATGTCTCTTTCCTTGCATGCGCCTGCTACAAAAGCTAGTTTGCTACATAGGTGGATAATTAAGGATGGGGGAGGAGAGAGGGGACATGCATCATCCTAAGACTTATTGTTTGCAATGTACATGTGATATTGTCAAGCTATAACCATTAAGATTATCAAGCAATACATCAATTTTCTTTACTAGGATATACATGACTCGCAGGTCCTCGCGAAGCTGAGATGGGGATTAATTATTTTTCGGATGTGAGGGGGATAAGCAGGCTTTAGAGATCGACTGGAGTTTGTATTAAAGTATCCTGACATCTGTGTGTACGCCTTTCCTGTTCACAATCTGGTTGTTTTGGAGGGAAGGAGAATCAACAACCGCCATGCTTTTTGTTATCTTATATCTTATATTTTCCCCAAATGCCTCGCACTAATAACATTCCAACAAAGTCACTTCCCCACATAAATGTGATCGATAAACACATGCTAAGCTTGGAGCAATTCTTGAATAGGCGTTCCTGTTTCTGTCTACATTTTGACAGCAGATTATGTCCTAGTCTGTGTTATTAACCAAAAAATAAAAAAAAGAATGGTCCAGGAGGATTCGAACCCCCCCCCCTTCCCCCCCCCCCCCCCCCCCCCCCCCCAAAAAAAATAAAAAGAAGGAAAAAAGAACCCTAGGTGGATTCAAACCCTCGCCCTCAGTCCCAAAGATTAGATTTAAAGTTAGCGCCTTACACCATTAGGCCAGCAGCACACCGTGTGATGTCATTTCCGCCATCCCCCAACTAACAAATAAATAAATAAATAATAAATATGACCGTAAACTCCAGACAAGATTTGCTCCTGCCTGAGCTCTTTGACAGACAAAATTATAAACCTCGCACGCTTGGCCTGATGGCGAGGAATAATAATTTAAAAGCTACCTTTTGTTCATTTATAGTTGAGGTTTATCATTGATTTCACTGCTACGTGACCTTCCAAATACATGAAATTTACAGATCATTGGTCGCCCTTAATATTGCAATAATTTTATTGTTTTGTGTTACTCGTCACACTACACATTTTGTTCATGCTCCTAAACTGCTTTAAATATTGAGAGCTTCCTTATAATTTCAGGAGGAAGATCCAGAACTGCTTGACAGGAGAATTACAGGAGTCAGAAGAAAGAGCTCAAAAGCTAGAAGCAGAAGCTATTCTTTAAAGCATTTTGGTCTGACTCAGAAAACATTGTTTATGAAAGCCCCTTCTGGACACAAGCTTAAGGGATGTAGCTAGATATGAAGTAAAAGTGAAAGAAAGTGTTGTGCCAGAAGGTGGACATGCAGGAATTGGACACTGAGAAAAAGGTATTTTGTGAGGACAATAAATTTAAGTGACAAGTTTAAATAGGCCAATTTAGATATATTAAAATATTCTAACTTGGCTCCGAGGCTTAGTTAGGGGAATAAAACAAAATAATTTGAAAAGAAATCACATCAAGGTTGAGGGATGAATAAATAATTTATATTTTGTTTTATTCCCTTAAGCCTCTGAGCCAAGTTTAGAATTTTAATATATTTCGAAATTGGCCTATTAGTTGACGTGTGGTTCCAGAAAATATCCATACCCCCTTCGCCGTGGAAGGTGTTTTTGGTTTGAACCACCCCCCTGGAATTTCCAGTTTACATGTAGCTTGAGTTCATGGCTTTTGAGATCCCCCTCCCCCTCGGAATTTCCAATGACCCTTGATGGGGTGGGTATGGATATATTTCCAAATTAGATAACTTTTTCACTGATCTCTCCAATGAGACCAGGAGGGGGTGTCTTACTGCGGATTGAGGTTGAGCGTTTAACGGTCTTAGTTGTCGCGTTCATTGTTACGGTTGATTGATTGTGTTGCGAGGCAAAATGACAGCCGTTGCTAGGCGGGAATGACGACGTTCTGTCTCGGAAAAAGCACAACAACGCCCTTTTCGCAGACAGAACGTCGTCATTCCCGCTAGCAACAGCTGTCATTTTGTCTCGCAACGCAATCAATAAACCGCGACAACGGCCGCGACAACTAACACCGTTAAACGCTCAACCTGAATCCGCTGTAAGTTTAAAATCATGTTTCTACCAATATGGAAATTATGAAAGATATAAGTGCATTTTTTTATTGTTATTGTAATAATATAAAATAATTCTAAAAATATATATAATTCTTTAAGTTTATGTTGTTGTGCATTGTGATGGTTGATTTGAACTTTGTATTATTATTTCAGACAGAGTTCGGAACAGCAATATTTGAAGATGTGGCAGATGTGTGCTACAATATGTTGGATCACCTGCAACAATACAAACAATATCTGGACTCAATGACGTTGATTCGTGTTCCTGTGCATTCAAATGCTTCAGCCAGCGCTGCGTCAATCAATCAACCTTCCTCTGAACAACTGCCGGGATCACAATCTGACAACAGCTGCTCAGGGTGAATACTTTTTTATTGTGTGGTTCCACAAAATATTCATACCCCTCATGGAAGTTTTTGTTTTTTGTTTGAATGTCCTGATGAAAACCCTGAGAGGTTGAAAGTTCTTGACATTAGTCCGTAACTTTTTCACGCTCCACACTGTTGAAAAATATAAATCTAGAAGAGAATGTTTGAACCCCATCCCCCTGGAAATTCCAGTTTAGCTTCTTTAAAAATTTTGGCTTTTTGAGAGCCCCCTCCCCCTTGGAATTTCCAATGACCTACCTTGGGGTGTATGGTAGGGTGGGTATGGATATTTTCTGGAACCGCATATATTCAGTAATTAATAAACTTTCAATCTTTTATGACTGTATCTAAATATTTTAACTTCAAATTTATTTAATATCTATTAAAATTCAATGGCATTTTTATCACAGTCGAACCTCCACTAACAGACACCTCCCCATATGCGGACACCCTCATCGTAAGCGGACACTTGGTCATGTTCCCCGCTACATACAAACACTACTGACATTTTTAACCTCCCATAAGTATAGACACCTCTTAAGCGGACACTTTCGACTGTAATATTAAATGTTTTATAGGACAATTAAATTTTAATCCAAGTTACTTTGAACTGTTATTACATGCATATTCTTGAATGAAAATAATCAGAACACTCTTACCTGGTTGTTTGATGTTTTTCAGTGTTAGATGGTCCAAGTGTTTCAGTTTCAACTGATATTGATAAACGCTACTATGATCATTCTGATTGGCAGTGTCCTCCCCTGACAGCCACAGTGTACCACTCATCCTACACTGTTTGTTAGAACAGGTTAGTTCTAGTGTTTATCTCCAGGGGGGGGGGGGGGGGGAGGTATTCAGGTGAGGTGCGAAGGTCTTTGGGGGTTTAAAGTTAATGATTTGGGGACTTTTTGTGTTAGCAATTTTCTGACGAATATTTTTGGGTGGAAATATTTTTGGCAGGGACCGGTTTTTTTTAGGATAAAAAGCAAACCCTAGCGTTCTCGATTTTGAATGAATAAAGGTTGACGCAAAATTGAACTCATACATGTCACACTCTTTGGATGTTTTTTTGTTTTACTTTAAGCTAACTTTATTTTTATGCAGAGAAAAAAGGGACTTTTGGGGGGTTACTTACTTTGGGGGGGGGGGGGGATTTGGCCTCATTCGGACCTCTCTCCCCTGGGATGTAATGTGCTTGATCAAGACACTACTTTCACGGCAACCTGACAAAATGTTGTGAAGTAAGCCGCAAAACTAAGGTTTCAATCCCGGGGGGGAGGGGGGTAATCCCTTATGTGGCCTATACGGGACGTGCTGCTGGACAGGGTATGGTTTTTTGGCCTCTTCTGCCCGAACAGGGTATATAATTTCATGCAAGTCTGTCCTAAATAGGGTCTGAACCTGTCCTAAACAGGGTCAGGTTTTCAAACCCTCAGCGGCACCCCTATACCCAAAACATGGGTCCAAGTATCCCCCCCCCCCCCCCCCCCTGGGATCCAAGTCAGGGGAGTAGAAACACTACTTTTTTTAAATAAATACAAAAAAGAAAAACACTACCTGATCGATGTGCGACAGAGAACCCTGCGGAAAACCACACTTGTTCTACTACGTTGAACGTTAAATGTGATTAAAATTTGCGACATTGTTGCAAAATTTAATACCCTTTAGTTCCATTTTTTACGTAAAATCGCAAAAATGAGTACTCGCGAAAAATCGCTCTGTCATTTTTGCAAAATTAAACACCGCGAAAATTAGGTAGTTACTGACCAATCAGAGCATGCACAGCATCTTCCGTTACTGTATAAAAATGAAGTGGCTCTGCACTGTAGTCATGTAGTATAGTAACTACGTAATGTTAGGGCGATTGTCGTAAAACCAAACCTAAAGCAATTAAAAAGGTCAATCACAAACAAACGTAAACAACAAAACGAACCAATGAAAACTCGAAGCAAATACCAGCGTAAACCAGGCGCCAAGCGCGGGAAAATGCGTGTGACCAAGTCGCGATTGGTTTTTTGTTTTACATCTGATTGGTTGAGTAGGTGGCATGAGATTTTTTAACCAATCACAGTGTAGTAAAGTAAAAACCCAAGCAATTTCAGCGATTACTTTCGACACTCAATTGAAAACCGCTCTATTATAAAAATTGATAACAAAACTATATTTATATCTACTCAGGTTGTTTGCAACAGTTGATGACAAAAATCCCTTGGATCAGGTGGTTCCCCCGAGAGGAGAGGGTCTAAACCATGATCTGGCGGCATACATTTCTAGCAAAACATCCAAACTTGCTTTACTGCAAAATGGCAAACAGGTAAAGGTTTTAAACAACGTAGAATTGAGCACATAATGCGTCAGTCAATTCCAGCAGTGCCCATCCCACCCTGGCTACCCCGGGCATTAGCATTTAAAAAAAAAACCGATGGGGGACAACTGAGCTGTTCAAATGCCCCACGGTACAGTTAAAAGAAGGCACATGGTTTGTCTCTGAGCTCACCCAAAAGTTATAATTTAGGGCAAAACAAGACACAGAGAAGAGATAAATGATCTTTCTGCTGTTCTACCATCTCATTTTGACAATCTTAGGGCTAGTTTAACTACAAATTTCTCGTTTTTGCTGATTAACGTCATCAACGGAAACAAAGACAGGATTATTTGAGGTAAAAAAAAATAAAATAAAGGAGACTAATGCCCAACCCCCGGACATCGAATGCGAGCAAAACTACCGGGAGGGGCATGGGCACTAATGGAATTGACGGTGATGGCCGAGCGTTTTGACTTGTACACGCCAGGGCTGTTTAATAAAAGATTGACTTACCGCATAGTTTAAAAGCTTTTGTACTATTTGTTTCATTGCTTCAGGTTGTTACTGAACCTACAGACAGCAACAAGCCTCGAGAACCTCAGAAATCTCCAGTCATACTTCATTACCGTGACGCAATGACGTCACGTCTGCATCAACTTGAGCCAGCCAATGGTCTTGATCCTGAGGAAGCAGAACTACGCATGCTTGACCTATTCCCCAAAGCCGACTTAAAGAACTGCCAGAACTGCACGGGCGGGACCTGGTGGAGCGTGAGGCACGTGCTAATGAAACTGCGCTACTTTTGTAACTCCCACATGAATTCCTCTGAGTTCCTGGAGCGTGCATTGAAGCAGTTTACATTTGAAGGGATGCTTCTGAAGATTGCAAACCAAAATGGCGACATTGTGGATCTCAGAGAGGTGGATGAATCGTTTAAAGCTTTATTTCAAACCTGTGGGATCATCCATATAGTAAACTGAGCGAGTTTCAAGCGTTGAGATTCCCCAGTGACGACGACTCAGAGAAAGTAAAACTTGGCAAAGATATCAGCTCTTCTCCACTAGCTTCGTTCCGTAACCTTGACGAGTGGTGTTTTGTGGAACATTTTGATCACAAGACCATGATTCAGGCAAGTGCCTTATTGTTATTCTCACTAATTTTCGCGTAGTATTTTGCAAAAATACTACTCGCACAAACCACTAGTTTTAAGGCAACGACGTGTCCTCGTAACAAAATGTAAATATTAACCGGTTTACTAAGAATAAATCATAAAATCGTTACTTAACCCTTTCACTCCCAAGATTGCTAAGTTCAAAGCTGAGGAAAAAATCTTTAATTTCATTTTGTAAAATTGTCAAAACAAACAGCACCACTTGAAAGTACTGCTCAGTAGCTTTCATTTGAATGGTCACACACTAGGGTTTCATCCACAGACTCAAAAGTTAGAATCACATTTATTGACGCAAGCTTTGACTTCGGGAGTGAAAGGGTTAACAACATAATATCAACCACCTTTTAACTCCAAACAGTAAACCATTGGTTAAGTTCAAATTAAATTCTAAACTGTTGATTTGCCCAAAACAATATTCAGTCGCTTAAAAAATTACAAAACGTAAATAGCCGCCATCTTGAAGTGGGCGTAAAAAGAAAATTGGCCTGTAGCAGCATGTATTACCGCGTACGCTTATGATAACTCCAGGGCCCAGTTGTTCGAAAGTCGATTAACGCTAATCCAGGATTAACAAATAATCGAGGTTTCAATTTCTCCTATATAAATCTAAAATGTGGTTTTCCGTGACAATGTTTTGTGGGGTTTGACATTAGTCAAAGTTAAAACTGAAGAGTAAAAAATATAAACAGAAAACCTCACTGAAAAGTTACAAAAGTGAAACCAAGTTATGACGTCACAAAAATTAAATTTACGAAATTATGAAATTTGATCACCTATTCAGAGGAAGCATGCCAAAAAAACGTCCACTTGCCAAAAATTAGCTCTCCATTGCAATTTGCAGCCGAGATAGTTTCTCCATACAAACCCTTCTAATGTTGCGTCAGTTCCTTCAGTTTAGAACAGGCGCAAAATTAGAGAGGTTTGTATGGGACGGTACCAAACTTTGAACCTCTTTAATATCTTCTATTCGTGCTATAAACAAGTTGAAATTTTGTGGCTGATCATATAGCAGCAATCTTTATTTAATGATGGGATTTTAAAGGAGCTACGTCGTAATCCGTCTTAATCTTCGCCATCCTCAACCATCCTTGTTCCTGTTTGGTTTATTATCACCTCTTTGGTGTTTTTTCTACCTCAGTAAACTATTATTTTGAGGCCTTCTTCAATTTGAAGGTGATTGTGCTCTTCGTAGAAATGTCATAAATTATCGTGACATAGCCCCTTTAAAGCTTGATAAAAACAATTTGAAAAATTTGTGATGTCACACTTTACCACTGTTTCTTTGTAACAGGTCTTGGAAGCTGCTCGACTCGCTAATCCATATATGGACACATATTACCACAAGCGTGACCACTCCCTGCTGCTAGCGTTACATAACCCTGTCGGAGCCGACAGTGACAGCAAATCATCGTGGAGTACTAAGCTCCACTCAAATGTGGGCTTTAGAAACTACCTTGAAACACGTGGTCAGTTCCATTGGAGACTGGGTTCAAGAGCAGGTATTTATATATCTGGGCGGGGGGAAACGTGCATTACTGTTATTTATTATATGGCAAACTGGTCCATGATGAAAAGGAGCATTCTGATTGGTTCCCTGAGCGATCCAAAATTTTGCAATACGGACCGCTAAGATGACCGTACACAAATTAATTTCACCGAATTCCTTTTATGAAACATTTAACAAAAGAAAACTATTTTCTATTAAGTAAAAACATTTTTTTTTTTCTTTGTCTGACCGGACAGTTTGGTTAAAGGGATTGTTTCACGTTTCGGCGCATGTGCCGGCTTATCAACTTTATCCGTTTAAAAAAAACCCACTCACATGTACTTCTCGATACTTCAGTAATCATATACTATAATTAGTCGAAGAAAAACGACAAATAACTAAAATTTAGCAAAAATTTCAACGGATTTCACCGAGAATATCGACATTGAATACCAGAATAAATTACCAGAATAAATCCTTCGGGCCAACACTTTATTCTGGTAATTTATTCTGGCATTCAATGTCGCCGACATTCTCGGTGTTATCCGTTGAAATTTTTGCAGAATTTTGGTAATTCTTCGTTTTTCTTGGACTAATTATAGTACGGTATGTAATTACTGAGGTATCGAGAAGTTCATGTGAGTGGGTTTTTTTTAAACGGAAAGTTGATAAGCCGGCACATGCGCCGAACCGTGAAACACTCCCTTTAAATTTTACGAACGTTTATGCTTAACATTGGCTCACGCGTTTTCCAAAAATGGAGATTTCGCCAACAACTGTCTTGTTCCCCGACTGAAGTGGTTAATTAATTTAGCTTGCAACAAAACGTATGATCCGCTGAATATGTTTCATTTCTTACATCAACACAACAGGAGAGAATTCGAGAACAAGCAGCCAGAACACCCACCCCTCCCCCGCCGGCTCCAGAGCAACCCAGCATCCCCCTGAAGATTGGCAGCCGTTACGGTCTAATGACTCGACAGGAAGTGGCGCTCATCAAGGCTGAAGAAGAAGAGAAGGGGAAAAAGAAAGGGAAAAAGAGCGCGCGTGGCTCCCGGAGCCCCAAGAGAAGTGCAAAGACTCGCGAAAAGAGCGCCTCGCCAGATAAAAAAGACGACAAAGGTAGTAATGATTAGAAGGTTGCAGTACCGCTCAAAAGTTACCACTTCTCGTCTCGTTTCTCCACGAGACGCGTCTCGTTTCTCGCGTATTCGAGCGGTTTTCAATTGAGTGTCGTAAAACCAAAACCAAAGCAATTCAATACATTGGCCAATCACAGCAAACGTAAACAACACAATGAACCAATCAGAACTTGAGGAAAATACACGTAACCGGCGCTAAGCGCGGGAAACGCACGTGAATAAGTCGTGATTGGTTTTGGTCTTGTATCAGTGATTGGTTGAGTAAGTGGCGCGAGTTTTTTTAAACCAATCACAGAGCGTAGTAAAGCAAGACCAAAGCAATTGAGCGATTACTTTCGACACTCAATTG
This sequence comes from Desmophyllum pertusum, assembly GCA_029204205.1. Classification (NCBI taxonomy): domain Eukaryota; kingdom Metazoa; phylum Cnidaria; class Anthozoa; order Scleractinia; family Caryophylliidae; genus Desmophyllum; species Desmophyllum pertusum. Next base: position 202,585 of record MU827823.1, read on the forward strand.
AAAACCGCTCTATACGTCATCGTTTCTGTACATACTAAAATGCCTATATCTCCACAATTGGTGCCTGTAGAATCTTTTGTTCATATTTGCGTTATTTCTTTCAGATAAGAAACGCGAAGGTTCCGCCTCCAGTCGGCAAAAATCGGCGACCGGTCGGAGTCCGTCGGCAAAAGGCTCTCGTTCCATTAAAAGCGCCACTAGCAAGGCGGACAAAAGAGGACTTAACAGCCGGTCACGCTCTGGGGATTTCGAGGAGCCTGAGATACTTCCTGTGGAGGACCCTGTTGAGGAGGAATCCTACGATTTCATTGGCTATGACACGGGCGATAACCTGATTCATGTGTCTGGGTCGTTGACAACACTGTTCCCAGCCGATGGAGGGCAGATACAGGTCAACAAGTGGCAGTATGTCCAGGGAGCGAGGAGCATCTCCACGTCCGTGTTCAAAGATGGCAACATGTTTGTACTCCATTTCTTGGAACCGATTGATGAGATTTTGACGAAGGAGGAACTGGAGGGTGTAGAAGAGAAGGAAAATGAAGCATTCGACAAGAATAAACAACAAGAAGAGAACAAAGGCGAGGAGGTGGATAAAAGCGAAGTTGAAGCCTCTGAGAAAGAAGAGCACAAACAACCAAAGGATCCAAAACCGTTCTGCGATTTCAGCTCATTTGTGGGGGAGCTTAATGATGGTATGGTCGTAGCCCTGAGTGGATATGGTCCCTCGGGGTCCCTCAAAGAGAAAGAACCAAAGGAATCAGAAGATACAGTCACAGGGTATTTGACAGCGGATATTGCCCCTCCCCCTCAGGCCACACCCAGTCCGCAGCCTAAAGCGGGATCTCCTAAAGCACGTAAGAGAGCAGAAGAAGACGCGAAGAGAATGGAGGAAATCCAACAGCAACAGGAAGAAGAACGAATCAGGCTTGAAGATGAAGGTATAACAGCAATCTATAGAGCAGTGTCACTTACATGTATACCAAAAAATTCTGACTATAAGCCCGTGGTGTCCATTAAACGAGTGTAGAACTTGTTTAGAGAGTTTTGTCATGTAGTATTCTTATATGCAAGTAAAAAATGTTCAGATGGTCATGCAAAATCCCTTCCGACAATAAGCCTTACCCGAAAATAAACCCAGAAAAAAGTCATTTGAAAAAATATAAGCCCAAAGTCTTTGAGCATTCTGTAATAGGGGTTATGTTCGGAAGAAGATATACCGTAAAATTCCGAAAATAAGCCCCTCCGTATATAAGCCCCTCCGAATATAAGCCCCCCAAAGCCTTTGAAAAATATAAGCCCCGGGGCTTATTTTCGGAATTTTACGGTATATTTCTCAAGGAGCTAAATCTAAGTATAAGCCCATAGGCGTATATTCGTAGGAGTTTATTATCGGAAGGATTGTTGCGTCTGGGATTTGTGTGTGTGTGTGGGGGGGGGGGGGGGGGGAGGGCGAGGGGCTGGGCGAGGGGGCTGGGCGGGGCTTATTTTCGGGAAGGCTTCGGAATGTTACGGTATAAAGAGAAAAGCAGGAGCATGTCAGATGATGTTTCATTTTTGGTATCAAACTCCGTGTTTTAACCTCCTTATAATATCGTTCGTGGCGACGCGGTGGCCTACTGGTTAGCGTTGGTCTCCAGATCGAGCGGTCCGGGTTACTGGCGAACTGTTAGGGAAACCTAACAAAATGCTGGGGGGTGGGGTAATCTGGCGTTGGATTCACTAGCATCCCACCCAGGGGGAGTAGCAATATTCCTAGTCGGCTTCATGCTACGGAAACCGGGATAAGCTCTGGCAGTGTGGGCCAGTTTGGTCCCGAACGGCTTTACCTTTTCACCTGTTGATATCTGTTATACTCATTATCCCGGCATGCATTGTTTTCTATTGCAGCACGACGGAAAGCGGAACAAGAGAAGTTAAAGAAACCATTCCAACACGTGTATATCACGTGTCCTGATGGCCAGCACGTGCAGTACTTAAACGATAACTGTTAATCAGAGCAGAGACGATAAGGGAGGGGTGATCGTGAGGCAGAGCTATCCCATCAGGCCGCTTGGTCCTGTAAGACAAAAAACCAGCATCGGAAGAAACCTCTCGTACTGTGATGACTGATGGGACAGTGATTAAAGTGAGTTGAAGCTTGTAGTTGCAGAGAGTAAACACAAACATAAGCTAGTGAGGACAGCAAGCGACATTAAAGCACCAGCATAAGAAGAACGAACACACTTGTTCTTCTCAGAATGAAACAGACTAGATGAGACAAATGAATATCACACACTTTTCACAAGTCACCTAGCTAACGAGTGGGTAGAAATATTTTTCTCCCCCTCTCCCACTGTTCAATGTTGTTTCATGGGGCTGCCAATTCATCCTGCTTCGTTTTAACATCGTTTTCACAATGCGACAACATTGAAATGGGGGAGGGGGGTTGAACAAATAGGCTGTAGTACTCAAATTGGTTGAAATTTGGTAAAGTGTCTCAACAGTTTTGACCACGATTGTAGTTTCGTTTACCTCTGTTTTCAAAAAGAGTCCTGGTGTGCAACCTTTTCATATAAAATATGAGTTTTACTCGCAAGTTCATTTTCCAAAACCAATCGTGACTTGGTCACACGCGTTTTCCCGCGCTTGGCGCCGGTTACGTGTATTTTCTTCGAGTTCTCATTGGTTCGTTCTATTGTCTGCGTTTGTTGTGATTGGCCAGTGTAATTGCTTTGGTTTTGGTTTTACAACACTTAATTGAAAATCGCTCTGATGACACAAAACATGTGTTTTTATAACTGAAGGTTTTCTCCAAACCGTTCCTTTTCCACAATTTCATTAAAAGAAAACTTTCTCTGACAATTCTCTTTATTCGTCTGTAGCTACTCGCTGATGGGAGCGTCCAAGTCCTCTTTCCGGATGGTGCAATAAGCAAGTGTCAATCTTACCCCATCAAAAGCGCCCCTCCTACAAGCAAGCCAGGTAGTGCCATCGCCAGACTGGACCCTGCTGTGACTGCCGCTAGGAAGAGCCTTCGTGGGCCAGGGACAAATCCCAAGCCTTCAGAGGAGCCTTTGGTGCCAGTGATCTCTTTACCTGAGAAAGTGCCTGAATGGTCCACTACAGGGGTTGATGGAAACAAAGTTGTGACTTTGCCTGAAGGAGGTCATGAGACTGTTCCAGAAGCTGTGCTCTGTTCTTTAGCCACGTGCCCTCAAAGTGGACAGGTCAGTACTACTGATTATACAGCTGTTTCAAGAAAGGTTGTCAGAAAAAAAGCGCACGCGACAATCCCGAAAGGTAATCTGGGATATGATCAGCAAGGTACGTTCCCGGCACTGTAGCTGTCGAACCTACTTTTGTTGCTTTCTTTTAGCTCTTGCAAACATACGTCCATGGCGTCTCGTGCCATTTTCTCAGATTTCCCTGAAATGCTGAAGTCAAGGAACCGTGAACTTAAAACTACCCACAATGCCTTTCGGGATTGTCGCGTGCGCTTTTTTCCGACAACCTTTCTCGAAACAGCTGTAAACCCCGGGAACGCCGGTCCTCTTATTTCACAAATTGTTGCAAGAGTTTAATTTTTGCGGGTAGACGATTGTTTTGGGGTTTTTTAGGATTTAATTTTTGCGATTGGGAGAGAGTTGTTTTATTAGTCTGTTATAAATAATAACATCTTACAGTGCGACTACTCGAATTGGACCAGTTTGGAGAAAACTTTTAGGTTTCCCGAGAGGTACGCACCTTGTTGTTGTCAAATTTTGTTGTAGAACTATTGTCTGTATGCTTCAACGTGATTGGTCAGTTTACGAAAAAGGTCGCCATCCTTTTGATTGGTTACTTTTCTTCAAACTGGCCCACTTCGAGTAGTCGCACTGTAATTGCTCTGATGTGCTTGATTATAATGAATTGATAAAACGGCATTACCTTATGAGCATTCAGACGATGTCTGTTTGTCTAATAGTAGCTCTGCATTATGCGCGTTACCGTATTTTCTCGATTAAACGCTGGGGGCGTTTATTTAAAACTCGGCCGTGTATACCCGGCGTTTCTTCGGGGCCCGCCGTTAATCGAGAAAATATGGAATGTATGCTCTGGTATTCTTATCTTAAAGAGTGGAGTAAATGTTTTGCAGATTTTTTTTTTTGCGGATAATCCGATTGTGAAAAGATGAAAAAATCGCACCACTGTTCATAGCCTCTCGATTTTCTTAACGCTTTTAAGAGAACCGCAAGCGCAGAGCGGGGAGGATGGGCAAATGAGAGGTTCTTTTCGGGCGTTGAACGATTTGAAAAAAAAATAGAAAGGCTGCAAACAGTCTATTTCAAAGCCGCGCTGAAAATATGCTTCCACTTTTATTAGGTCCTCAAAACACGGGAAGACAACGTTATCACAGTGGAGCGCCCGGATGGAACACGAATTGTGGAACACGCGGACGGAACACGCGTTACAACGTTCTACAAACAAGTACAACAGGAATTTCAAGCCCCGGATAACGAAACAGGAGAACAGGCTGAATACTCTGAGATATCCAAAGCGTTTGTCAAAGTAGAGTGTACAGGATTCGCTACCGTCATATTCGATACGGATTTGGGTTCCTGCGAGACTGTGTTTGGTAATGGAACGAGGCTTCACACACAGGCCAATGGTGTGTCTGTTATGGACAGACCGGATGGGACGAAGTTGCTTATTGAAGCTAAGGGTAAGGAAAACAATACATTAGACAAATGAACTAGGATGATAGCAGGCACTGTAAGCTTGAGTGTTTTAAGTGTATATTTGGGAGTTTAAGCAAACCACGACAGAAACGGCAACAAGAACGTCGCTAAACAAAAGGTTTAACCCTTTCACTCCCAATATTGCAAGTCTGAATTTTATTTGCAAAATTGTCAAAAACGAACAGCACCACTTGAAAATTACTGCTCAATAGCTTTCATCTGAATGGTCACACACTAGGGTCTGACTCGTCCCCACTGGGGACGAGTCAGCACTAGGGTTTCATCCACAGACGTAAAATCGGAACCACATTTATTGACTTAAGGTTCGACTCTGGGAGTGAAAGTGTTAATGGGCAGGCCCCGGTTGTTCAAAGGATGGATAACGCTATCCACTGGATAAATCACTATCCAGTGGATAAGTGTTAACAAAACAAACTACGCTATCCATTGGATAGCGATTTATCCATTAGATAGCTTTGAAACAACCGGGCCCTGTACAATGGTTCTGCACGTGTGTTATACAGTTTGGTACATTTCTTAGCCGTCCTCTGCAAAACACCGATGCGAGTTTTGAGTTTTCGGACAACGTGAGCCACAACGGTGACTTTTTCAAGTTTTTTCTTTGGATTTGAACGCCGCCTTTAAATATTCAGCTGAGGATAGTTCTGACACTGATTGACAAACTGAATGGATCTAGAGATTCGTGAGATTCTGAATTAAAATATAAATTAATTTTTTTTTAAACGACGTTGTCCTTGGCATTACCGTCATAGTTGATAAAACTCCCTAATTGACACTGGGGCAAGTCAAACAGAGGCCCTCGCCCCCAGGGGGGGGGGGGGGACTACCATATAAAAGTGACGGGGGTGATCGTCGTACCACTTACGGTGTTTTAAATCTAAAATGTCTACCGTTAGAGTTATTCCGGTACCTTTAGGGTATTTTGCTCGGGGGGGGGGGGGGGGGGGGGGGAATATGACAGGAACTAGTTTTGTCTTAGAATTGGTTACCTTCTTAGGGGTGAAAATGAATTCGAGCCACACCCACCAAACGAGATTTTGGTACCTTTTAGAAGTTCTTTTCAAAATTTCCGACGATCAGTCCCCCCCCCCCCCCCCCCCCCAGAAAAGAAATTTGAAGCCTGAAGAAAGATGTACGGATGATCCAACAATTTGGAATAGATTGCAAAATCAAGTTAATGTTTGTTTCTGCCCGGTCAACAGAAGCCAAGTTTAGCTCAGTTTATATGAAAATGCTCTCTAAGTAAAAAGATGAGGCCACACACTGCCGGCGCTTATCCCTGTTTCCGTAGCATGAACCGGCCAGGAGTATTGCTACTCCCCCTGGATGGGATGCTAGTCCCAGTACTCATTTATACCCCTGGGTGGAGGAAGGCACTGTGAGAGTTTTTTACTCTCAGTGTCTTGCCCAAGAACACAACGCAGTGGCCACAGCCAGGGCTCGAATCCGGACCGCACGATCTGGAGTCCAACCCGCTAACAATAGGCCTCCGCGTCTCACACGCTCTGTTGCTGACTCATCAGTTTTTGCTTTGCACCCGTCACGTGCAGGTATTGTGTCATACTATGGCCATGACACTCAGACGAACAAAGCACCCGAGGGCGTGTATGTCATGCGCACTGCAAGCCAGCTTTGGCTGTGAAATGACAGATGACAAAGGAACCCACTTCTCTGTCATGTCAAACGGTCACATGATAGTTGACAAGGAGGAAACTGAAACCATAAACAAGGAGACGATTACGACAAAGTCTGAGGGTACAGTGGATGCAAAAGAGGAACCATCAGAGCCGGGGTCCTTACAGCAAGCACCTGTGAGCCCCATAGTTCCTCGGTTCTTTATCGTTCATGCTGATGGAACAGGCTCGGAGCTCTTGCGCAGTACTGACGTGAAGAACTTCCTAGACCGTGCTGAGGAGGACCCTGCTGCAGCTGTCTTAAAGAGCCCCTTGGAAGGACACCCTGATGTAACGGGGCTCACAATCTTGAAGCCTTATTCTGGTAAGGCCAACTTTTTCTTGATCGAGAAATAAGTGTATATAGAGTAAGCAGAGAGGATGATCTAAGAGAAGAATTCCCCGTGCCCCATGGTAATTTTTTTGAAATCTATTAATAGTTTCGCGCCATGTATGCTGTTTTTATTTCCTTCTGATCGAGGTTCCTACATCGCGTGACTCGAACTGACCAATTTAGATAGCGCTCTTAAAATAGCTCAGCTATAGCAGTCGAAGAAACAAGTACCAATTGATGACGAAATTCCGCCTCCGAGACGGGACTAGACTGTTCAGTCCCTCTATTTTTTGCGCTCAAATCGTCGCGCTGTCACGATCGAGCGTGGAGCCGCCATCTTGGATTATTTGGCGAGCGAAATCTGGGGAGAGGACAAAACTCTCCTGGGTACAGGGGGCGGGGCGCGGGGAGGCAGGGGAGTTTTGTCCTCTCTCCAGATTTCGCTCGCCAAATAATCCAAGATGGCGGCTTCACGCTCGATCGTGACAGCGCGACGATTTCAACGCAAAAAATAGAGGGACTGTGAACAGTCTAAGACGGGACTGAGCCTGCGGTTATCGTCCCCGAAGTTGCTAAGCGACATGACGTATCCATATCCGCTATGCTAGCGTGATTGCTTTCGGAGTACTCGAGCTAGTTTCTGATTGGATAATAAGATTCGAAAACTCTTCAAGTGCTTCAACGAAGATTTGCCAAGAACGACACTTGTTCCCCCAACTGATGGACTGAAAATTAAAACTAGATTTCAAAAAGTTATTATTGGAAGAGACCCATGTATGTGGGAATGCTTCTCTTAGATATCATCCACTCTTGTAGTAAGTAGTTTGCAGTAGTCGCTAAACTGTTTTTAATGGCCTCAATTTGAGTCAAAAGTGATAGACAGCAGTTAATAACAACAAAAACCTTATCCAAACAGTTTATAACCAATCAGAGTGCTCGATTTCTATTTGCTACTTTATATCAACAGGTGGGACTGGTAGGATTTGGTGGAAAGAAAAGGACGAGGAGCTCATCATTCCACAGGGGCTCAGAGAGAGGGACTTCAAGATGATGCCTTCTAGAGAACTAAAGAAACCAGGGCCTGTATTTGGCACTAATGCTGGTAAGCAACTGCCTCTGGTCTGAAGCGCAAAGGCTTGGACAGTTAACTTATGCGTGTACCACGCTGTTTTATGCCCGGAGTGGGGTGGGGGGGGGGGGGGGGGTACTCCTCTAAATTTATGGTAAGGGTGTGCCTCCTGCCTTTTTAAACCCTTACCCGTTTTCATACCGCAATATGCGATTTTCCCTGCCCAAATTCAGACCTGACCCTTAAAAATTTCTCCCTTTTCAAGCCAAAATGGCTAAAATCTATACCCTATTTCAGGCAAGCAGACGAAACATACCCAATTTTAGACCAAAATAGACCAAAAGTTTTCAAAATCAAAAACTATACCCTTTGGGGCGGCACATACCTATATAGCTCATATAGGCGATTACCCCCCCCCCCCCCCCCGCCGGTTTTATGCCATTCTTCTCTGGCCATAGAGTCAATCATCCGTCAGCAGGCTTCTCACTGCAATGTTCGTACTCATTTCGTTTTACAAGGTAACGGTCTTAACATTGGTTCCTGTGTGAAGCCTATTCCCCGCGTCACATCACGTGTCCGCGGGCTCTAGAGTTCCGTCAACTGATTCAGTACAAACCGCTGACCACGGACCAGCGACAGCAGATCACTAAGACCATGAAGGCTTATGGACAGTACGTGGAAAAGAGGCAAACAGGGTTAGACGACTTACTGCCTCGAGATCCTCGAGACGAGAGCGAGAAGAACGCGGCCGAGGAGCTGGATGCTAAAGTGAGTTCTAGGCATAGTTAATAGAGGGAAATGGTTATGAAGGCCGGAAAACTTCAAGAAGCAAACAAAGATGCCAAGATTTATGTTGGAAGGTCCATGACCGTGCACATATCTGTTGTGTTGCGTTCACACGCCATGGTTGAATTACGTAACCGAAACGTTTCTATTGGTTAGTTACTCGGACAAAACTCAAAACCTGTTGTGTTTTATGCACGGTCAAAGCCTTCATAACCATTTCACTTTATTAACTTTGTTCTAGGTTGACTTTTATTTGTTTTTAAATCATTTTGTTTTGTTGTTAACCAAAACTGATTATTAGTGTCAGTCATTAAAAAGAACTACATATCAGAAAACTTGTAGGGATAGCTTATATAATTAGGTCAGTGATTGTTGAAATTACTGGAAAAAGCGCGGGAACCTGTAGTGAAGAACATCATGTGCGTTCTGAGGTGTCCCAAAGTAGAGGTTCCACTGTACCTTGTAACTGAAACAGAAAGATATTCCTTTTCTGAATCTCCAGAATTTCACTTGTTATCCACAGATCAGGCTCAAAGAGGATGCCGGGAAGGAAGCAGAGTTTCGTCACGCAGAAGGTAATAATGATTCAATGTTTCACAACTTCTCTACCTGTTATTTAGTTTGTAAGTTGATGACTGTATGCATATTATTTGTCATTCAGGCGTATTTCGTTTTATTATACGACATAGCATTTTAGAGTGCGAATTCGCACCAAAATGAGTGCAAATATGAGACCGTATTACACTCGTCTTAGTCCCCCTGACCGCGCGCTACGGAAAACACTGTTGAAAGCCTATATTTTAGGAAATAATTATGTCGTATAATAAACAATTGGAAGGCTCGAAAAAATAAAAACTGACTCGTAAAAATACCCAGCCGTATTACACAACTTTCCGCTGAATAACCTCTTTTTTATTTAACAGGGGACATGCTAAAAGATGAAATAAGAAACACGGTGGAACAATTGTCTGGTAAGTTAACACGGGCCAGTAATGTTTCCATGAAACTCCAGTGATTACAACACATTGGAGCGGTTTTCAATTGAGTGTCGAAAGTAATCCGGAATTGATTTGGTTTTGCTTTACTACGCTCTGTGATTGGTTTAAACAACTCGCGCCACCTTCTCAACCAATCAGATGCAAAACCAAAACCAATCGCGACTTGGTCACACGCGTTTTCCCGCGCTTGGCGCCGGTCACGTGTATTTGCTTCGAGTTCTCATTGGTTCATTGTGTTATTTACGTTTGTTGTCATTGGCCATTATTGTAATTACTTTGGTTTTGGTTTTACGACACTCAATTGAAAACCGCTCTAACATGCATGGCCGGCTTAAGTAAGTAAACTTCTTCTCGTTAGAGTATTTCAAAACAGATTCATGCAAATTACCACTTTCTGTCGTATAGAGCATGGCCACAAAAGAATATTATGGTATCACTGCATCGTTCTTTCTCGTCTCCTGCTGTATTTTCGTTCCTAATCTCATACCCATGTTTGTTGTGATTTTATTCTGTTTCTATTGAAATCATTCAGTCGGAGGAGGAACAAGTACCAGTCGAACCCGTCTCCGAGACGGGACTGAGCTGAGCCCGCGATTTTCTAGCCTGAGAGCCTGATCTCAGGCTAAAGTTTTCTTCCTGAAGTTGCTAAGCAACATGACGTATCCTCATTGCGCTATGCTGGTGTGACAATTTTCGGAGTACTCGTGAGTGCGTGCTCACGCTGTTTTTTGATTGGATAATAATAACAACAGGAAACTCTTCCAGTGCTTCAACGAAGATTTGCCAAAAACTGCACTTGTTTTCCCAACTGTATTGTTTTTTTCGTTCTCTTTCCTGTATTATTATTATTACAGTAAAACCTCGATTAAGCGGTCACCCTCGGGAAATATCCAACTGACCGCCTAATTGAGGTGACCGCTTAAAGGTCGAGTTTACAGTAAGTATGGGGAGTGATTTCCGGGAATTTGATTAGTGTCGACCGTTTAATAGAGGGTGACCGCTTAACAGAGGGCCGCTTAACAGAGGTTTGACTGTATACTCAGACACTTCTTGTCATTTTTTCTTCTATCTTCCAATGATTTGGTTTAAAGTTTTCTTTGTTTTCCTTATTTAGACAAGACGAAAAATGAAGACATAAGCTCTAAATACGTGTATGACATAACGCCAGATCCAGTTCCCCCGCCTCCACCCCCCAAATGGAAAAGATCTGCGGCGGAGTGGGAGCGAGACCGAATAGAGCTGGCCGAGCTGGATTATGGGAAGCATGCCTTGAGATATAAAGAAGTGCCGCCCTATTTTGAGACGACTCCAGGTATGATTTATAAAGTTATTAGATTCGCAAAATCTTCTCTAAGAGTGAAACTAATGAAACTTATGTGAAGTTTAAAACTGTAAAGCCCTGGCCAAACGGAGACACAAGTAGACGCAAATATGAACTTGCGTACAGACTTGCGTTGGCTGGCCAAAAGAAGTCGCAACTTTACTCCCAAGTGCACGCAAGTTACCAAAAAAACCATTTGAATGCTCCTGCGTGCGCTGCAATTCAGTACTAGAAGTAAACAACAAAATTTGCGTTGACTTGCATTGGGTGGCCAAACGGTGAAAAACGTCCGTCTGCTTGCGTGCAAATTTGATCTCGATCAATGTGAACGCAAGTCATCGCAAGTGCGTCTCCGTTTGGCCAGGACTTAAATACAAAAGGAAGGTAGCGGAAAACGGTTACAGATGGTCAAAACTGGATTACTGATCAGGTTTAAGTCAGTTTCTATTTTGTTGCGCACGTTGTTTATTTAATAAAATGTGATGTGTTGCATTGTCAGGTCAAGAGTTTCTAAAAGAGATTTACAGTCAGAGGGTCCCTGATATGGAAGCTTTAACGTCTGACTTAGCACACCAAACCCGTCATCCACCCCCTGGGGAAAGTAGCCCTGCTGAGACACCAGAAATTGTTATACACGAAGGAAGCACTACATCTGATCGCTCAGGTAAACTGTGCAGGCCATATAGCGATCGACTGATTGATGAGTTTTCAGCTCTCTCAACTATTATGTTGGTCTGACCTATGCACATATGGAAGCTGTAGTTATCTTAGTTTATCTTACCAAGTTTAAAAAACTTTAAAGGAGCTACGTCACGGATGGCGCATCTTGAAAAAAAATTTTCAAGCTCTCCGTTCACAATCCGTCTTAATCTTCTCCATCCTCAACCATCCTTGTTCCTGTTTGGTTTATTATTACCTCTTTGGTGTTTTTCTACCTTGGTATACTATTATTTTGAGGGTTTCTTCAATTTGAAGGTGATTTTGCACTTTACAAAAATGACTTAAAATATCGTGACATAGCTCCTTTAAGCCTGAATTGTAACATAGTGTTAAAATACGTTTCCACTAGTGTAAATACCGTAAAACTCTATTAAGCTAACAGAACACGAAATGGGTTATATATCACCGTCATACAAATGCAATGTCATTTATACCCTAACTCAACGATATTAACGACCACGTTTAAATTCGATTTAAATACAAAGTGACTGAAACGCCATTTACATCAGCCTGATTGAAATCAATTTAGATGCTATAGTCTGACCTCTAATGGGGGGGGGGGGGGGGGGCTTATTAGAGAGGGGGGGCTAAATAGAGCTTTTACGGTAAGCAGCATTAACCCACGAAACAATTTTTCAACGAAAATTCATGGTAAGACTATCAGAGTGTTATTGACACTAACAGTTGTTATAATTGTTATGTCTGGACTTAGCTGAATAACCAATCACATTTCAGTAATTTCTCAGCCGGTATTATAAATGAGCTAATAGCCTGTTTATATTACCTGTTTCCTTATGCAGAAGGAGACAAAGTTCCAGCCAGCCCTGATGTCGCCCTCCCTGCTGAAGCCGCAACACACGGAGAGACAATCTCACTTGCCACTGGCGAGCCAAGCGCCACCCCTAACAGCATGAGACCTACTAACCCCACCCCGGCACATGCTACTGGCAATGGCACCCCCACCCCAGTGCGTCCAACAAATCCTACTCCTTCCCAGGCCTCTACAGCTGTTAATCCTCGTCCCAGTAATCCCACACCTAGGCAGGCTTCTGAGCCTCTTTCGCAAGAGTCACCCCTCCAGGGGGACTCCCCACAGTGGAGAAACAACTTGGCGTCTGTTCAAGAGGTGGGGGAGGTAACGGAGGGGCCAATTGAGGCGGAGGACCCGGAAGAAGATGAAAACGGCCCTATGTTTTCGGGTGAGTTGGCAATACGAAACAGTCTTTCATATTCTTTCTACTTGCCATGATGCCACTCATCGGAGCACGAAGGGCTAACGCTCAAAACGTCAGCTTTTCCAAATTCGCGACGGCGGTTAATTTACCTTTATCAACTTCAAATTGATAATCAACTAAGTGTTTTACTTGTCCGCCGACGCAACACAACAGTTTTATTAGAAACTAATCACTAATACTGTGTTTGTTGTTTGTTTGTGCTCACAGCTGATATGCCGCAAGTTGGTCCGCGGAGTTTATATTTCGATGTCACGGGAGATCTTAGAACAGAGAAAGTCAAGCTGCCTAGCTGTATTAAGAGTTCCAAGACAGGTGCACTTCCCAACAGCCAGGTAACAGCTGCAGTGCACAAGATTCTGCGCTGATACATTTAACAAATCGACAACATATTTTCATGGTCTGCATTCTTACTCTTATAAACCATAGAAATGACGTCATGAAATGTTCAACACTCAAGTAGAACCACGAGCCGCAGGCGAGTGGTTTCACTGCCAAGTTGTGAACATTTTATTGGCGTGTTTGGCGTGTAGACAATGAAAAAATGTGGTCAATTTTTTTTTTTTTTTTTTTTTTTTTTTTTTGTATAAGATTCGTACAGCGGAAACCCGATATAACGAAGTGCCAAGGGACTGGGGGAAATGTGTCCTTATAACGGCGGTTCGTTATAAACAGGAAAAAAAAGCTACTCCCCCTGGATGGGATGCTAGTCCATCGCAAGTTACCCCCAGCATTTTGTCGCCGGTACCCATTTATACTCCTGGGTGGAGAGAGGCACTGTGAGAGTAAAGTGTCTTGCCCAAGAACTCAACACAATGACCCAGGCCAGGGCTCGAACTCCGGACCGCTCGATCCGGAGTCCAACGCGCTAACCATTAGGCCACCGCGTCTCCCATTGATCTGAGAGTAGAAACACCTTATTCTCCAGTTGAGTGTAATGTGCTGTTCTTTCGATTGATTTCAGTTCTATGAAGTGGAAGACCCCGTCCGGCGGCGTGTACATACGGTGTCTGTGACAGGCGGGGATCAAGACCACGTGGAAAGTCTGCGAGGCTTTGAGCTGCTGCCTCCACAGGTGTCTTTTGGAGTGCTGCAGGAAGGTTGTACCTATATATACAGCGTGCTGCTAAAAAATGTCGGTATTGATAGCTGTCGCTACAAAATCAAACAGCCGCCACCGTCGACTGGCTTGCGTGTTCTTTATCAACCTGGACCGGTAAGTTCTACTTTCTAAAAAAATAAAAATAAAAAAAATAAAACGTTCTACTTACTATATCAATCAAGAGAGGATGATCTAAGAGCGGGGCAGGGTGGTCTGAACTTCCCGCTTCCCGTACCTTGTACTCCCGGTCCCCCCCCCCCCCCCCCCCTTCTGTTGTGGTTCCCGTATCTTTGTACTTTTTCTATTGAAAAAATATTACGCAATGTGCGAAATTTTTCCCATTTCTCCCGGTTCCCGCCACTTTGAGAATTCCGCTCCCGCCCTCTTTTCTTCCGTCTTCTGTAGACTTCCCCCTCGTTTACCCTTTTACTTCCGAGTTCCCTCCCTCCCCCCCCACTCCCCCTGTAAATGGATGACACGGGATTAGCTCTCTTAACTCAACTTTAATTGAACATCTCTGAACTTAGACGAAGGTGAAAGTACAAACGTGTGTCATGACTCGAATGGCGTAAAACGAAGGAAGATCGAAGCTTGGCGAGCCGAGCATGTGCTCCTCAATCACGTGACCTACATTCTCGCAATCCCATGATTCCACTACACCCCGTACACTGCAAAGGAAGCTGTTTTTTCCTCATCACTGGTAACTAACAATTACCAGAATCGTAAAGCTGATCAGTTCCATATAAGATTGCTGACGATAGGACCCAGTGGACATTATTTGGCGTACAGCCCGTAGCGCTTGCGTCAAAGTCAAACGGCCAAAATCAATCAACTCCAATATACCCGCGACGTTTGAATCAAAACGGCAGCCGCCGAGTTTTGGCTAGTGTTCACTTATTAGCTAGTGTGTTCACTAGTGTTCATTCATGGCTATCATTGAGTTTTGAGTCACCTGTTGCTTTGATCTTGACACCCGTAACAAACGTGCTGCTTTGTAAGTGAATTATACCAACAACAGGCAAGTTCACCCGTAACATCAAGGTCCAATCAAGCATACTCAGCCGTAACAGGTGTTATAAATCACGTAAATCAATTATGATTGACGACTTTTAAACTATTAACTCGAGTATCATTGTAACGTGCTTGATGTGCATGTTGTACCTCCCCTCCAGGTGGCAGCTGGTATGAATACTGTCCTGGATGTGGAAATATTTGCCGTGGCAGTGGGCGTGGTCGGAGAGAGTGGCTCAGGTCATGTGGGCCATCACGTGGAGATAGTTACAGAGACTGACATACTTTACCTGCCAGTTACAGCAAATATCCTTTCAAACTTTGTAACTCCTGTTACATTAGCCTACAAGCAGGCTCTTCACCATTGAATATATATGGGAGGGTGGGAAGCCTGGTTTCCCCGCAAACAAGTTAATTTACGGTATACAACCTGCTTGCATAAATTAACTTGGGAAGCCTGTTTGCATAAATTAACTTGAATACGGGAAGCCTGCTTGCGTAAATTAACTTGTCCTTTAATATTTTGTCAGACATTGATGCATTCTTCCCGGTTTGATTATCCTTCGACGGTTGAGGTTCTGCAAGTCTTAAAATGACTACAGGCGAAAAAAAGCGTTCAATTTCATAGCGAGCCACAAACTGTCATAAACTTGTACATGCCGGTGCCTAGCGCGGGAAAACATGTAACCAGTGCCAAGCGCGGGAAAACGTGTAACCAGTGCTACGCACGTAGGCAGCCATTGTAAAAATACTTTTTCCATCCCATAGCAAAACGTAATTTAATATTTCTTCATACCATAGTCATACCAACAAAGGGGAACCCACAGTGCAAATTATGCAGGTGCTTTTATCATAATTTGAAGGTGTTGTTATAACTCTTTCCTTGACGAATGCTACCTATCATGACGGTGTACGAGTACGAGGCCCGCTATGGCGACACCCTGGAGGGGCTCACACAAGGCACACGGAGAGTACCCAACAGGCCTCCATCCAGAGACCCAACACGGCCCCGTAAAGAAGAGGACTACGCACTATTAAACGCGTCCCTTTCATGATGTATTGTTGTTTATACGAGTGAACCTTCTCTTTTTCTCGTCATCAAGGATTGAAAATAATTTTAATAACTTATAACAATTTCGTGCACGGTTAGCAAGTGAGAGTTATAACGTAATGGTATTTGAACTTTCCTGCGTGTAAAAATGTAATAAATTGTACATACTTCAGTGTTTGATATACACTGGTCTAGTTTATTGTCATTTCGTCTGGGTCTGTTCTTAGGGGGTTGGGGCTAGGAGACGGCTGACACTTGACTATTCTTCGGCGGTCTTCGTGGGTCTTCGTTCCTATTGGGGGCCCACAGCGGTCAAACGCACTGCGCGCGCGCAGTTCCCGCCAAAACCTCGCTGCCAAATGTCTTAAAATTGCGACGTCCTCCACTTTTATAATGAAGCCAAAAGTTAAGAAATTTACTGAAAAGTTTGTACGCCGAGTATGCATAGATAATGTAATAATTGTTATCAAAAAGTTTCTCAGCTCGTATTTTGGTTTACCACTGCATGTGTTTATAACATTTCCTTACAAACTTCGTGGCCATTACGCTTCAACCTCTCGGAAAAGTCAAGGCCGCGGAAACCGGAAGTGGCATTAAATTTTTTGCGTTTGACCGCTGTGAACCCTGGGGAGGAACGTAGGCTCATTTTCCCGAACAGTGGCTGGTAATCGAGCCTATACTTTGGGGGCAGGTTCTGGAGACAGAGCGGAGACCCGTTCCCTGTACTTTTTACACGAGGGAAAGTATTATATGTGGCAACATGATGCAGAGATAAATGGTCAACTCAAATATCTTTGGAACGTCACTTGTTGAAGGGACACGAATTCTCTCTGATTTATACTTTGATGCAAAACTGTTTTACACGAAAAGGATACACTCGCATTTCGACAAGTAACTTAAATCAACACCAGTTTGGATGGAAAGGACCCTTCACAGGAAGGACATATATTAGGCCAGCCTCGGCCAGCCTAGTACCCAGGCGTTCCCTCCCCGCTTACTTGATTTGGGATTTGGCGCGAAATTTCATGACGTCACACGAATGGCACGCAAACCCGTTCCCAGGTCCTAACGTGTACTTCGCGCCTCGCTCGAGAGAGAAAGAGATCGACTAGGCTGATATTAGGCATTTGGGGAATTAGAAAGAAAGTTCTCTGGAGATTACTCCATGGCAATAGGTCATTTCCGAGTTGCCTTTTGCATGTTTCAAAACGAGTCCTGGTGCACAACCTTTGTTATGTAAATGAGTTTTACCTGCACGTTTATTGTCTTGCAAATCAAACCAATTCCCATAACAAAGGCTGTGCACAGGACTCGTTTTGAAACAGAGGGCAAGAGTTAATCAAAATTGAACAAAGCACTTTCGAGATGAAAATGCCGGCGTTTGTATGTAATTCGCCATACTTTAACGCAAGTGCTCTTGACTGGACGACAGTTTCCACGGTGAAGATTCATTGCTGGTTTGAAAATGATTTTGCCCTCAATGAACGGGTTATAGCTGTGGGGACAAATATGCAAATTTTCACTCGCTCGCTCGATGGGTTGTAAACAATAATTTATGCATTAAATTATGCATGAATGCTGTTATTTGTATATTTGCACCATTTTCAGTGGATGAATTGTTAATCCCAAAGGTGAAACGTACGACAATTCCAAATTAAGTAATTTTTGGATGTCAGATTCATCCATGTAACTTTCTTCTGCAGACATTTCCAACCATTATCACTGCACGTTTTGTGAGCCCGTTGTTGCTTCCCGTACGTTAGGCCCAATTTATACATCGCATTTCAGTCGCGTCGAATGTAATTCAAATCCCAGAAAACTCGCTAAAATCGCTTTAAATCAGCCCAATGTTCACACAAATAGCAATGTAGAACACGTTGTTTTCATGGTGTATTGCAAACGTAGTCGAATCAAGTAATACAAGCGAGATTTCTGCGGTTTGAATTCCATTCGACACGACTGAAATGCGATGTATAAATTGGGCGTTAGCTAGTTTAGAGGAGGATGACGGCATGATTAAAACGACTGGAAATCGAGCCAAAATGCAAGGGGGAACGGCGTGTCTTAAACACAACACGGAGGCAATTTTCAAGTATTTTATTACGGTTCTCTCATCGTATATATTAAATTTTTCTGTAAAAATATCTCTTTAATCAATATATTATTTGGAACTATCCATAATTAAGTCAGATACTGCAATTATTCACGTACAATTGTTTGCGACATTTGAACCAGTATTATTTAAATACGCTTGGTAGAATATATCATGAAAGAAAAATAATTATATAAACAGGCAGGCTAGCAAGGCCTATGCAGGTGTATGAATGAATTCTCACTTTTATAGAGAAGCTTCTGCTGACTGTCGTAAACACATCTAGCCAATCACAGGATACACAAATGAACCAATCACAACTCGTGGCAAGACCTTGCAACCGGTGATAAGCGCGGGAAATCGCTCAATTGGCGATTGGTTTGGGTTTTTGTTCTACTAAGTTGGTTTATAGAAGAGGTTGCAAGACATTTTTTTACAGGATACCAAAGCAAACACGTCACTTTCGACAGTCAAGCAAAAACTGCTCTACGAAAGTCGTAACGTAAACTGCTTGCAGTCTTTCTCTCTCGTTATGGCACGAAAAAAGCACGGGGCTATGGTTTGAGGCGAGAAGAGAAATAGACTGCGTTCCCTTGTTGTATTTACAACACATGGTCCCTGTTCTCGTCTTGTTCCAATTAGGAGTGTTTACAAAGCTTGCTGCAAACACCCGAGAAAGTTTGGGAGAATTTGAAAATTGATGTAAACCCATGCCACTTTCGAATTTTCCCAAACTTTCTCAAAATTTTATAAACACGCATACATAGACGTTCGTCGCATCTTGAGAGAAAGTGGGGTGGGGTGGGGTTGGGGGGCTGCAAGCAGTCCAGTCTTAACACTGAAAACAGTCTTATTACTGCTCACCACAGGGAACAAGTAAAACTTCATTTAGAATCGATTATTGTCCAATAAGAAAACTAGTGCCAGGACTCTGTGAGAGCCTGACCGCTACTCGGCCATAATACAGCCACAATAACACCACAATCATAATGTGAATTTCTTGGCAACCTCGCTGACCAAAACTATACAATCGCAGGCTCAAGATTAAGCGAGTTCGTTTCGAAAAACGTCGTTTTTGTGGTTCATAAAGCTCCACTGATCAAAATACTCTTCACCATACCCTAACCGCTTTCAGAGAGAACACAACTTTGTGGTATTGCCAATATAGAGCTTATTACATTGTCTCGAAATCAAGAGTGCACCAAAATGAATAATTAAACAACGTTAATACCCTTTCTCGGTCAAGAAAGCATGCTCCTGGAATGATTTGAGAATTGACTGAACCTGTTGTTATCATCAGAGAGGTTGCTAAATCACGTGACCAATCCATATACCGCCAAGATGACGTCAAGTACATAAGCTCTAAGGTATTTAACTTGGTTTGTTTGTTGCCCCATTTCAGACCATGTGATGCTACTCTCGAGAATTGTTTGAGTGTAGTAAAACCAAAACCAAAACCAAAGTAATCACTCTGGCCAATCACAACAGACGAAAACAACACAAGGAACCAATCAGAACTCGAAGCAAATACATGTAGCTGGCGCCAAGCGCGGGAAAACGCGTGCGACCAAGTCACGATTGGTTTTAGTTTGACATCTGATTGGTTAAGAAAGTGGTGCTAATTTTTCAAACCAATAAGAGAGCGTAGTAAAGCAAAACCGAAGCAAACGCATGGACAAAGGAAAACCGCTATTGACAAAGGAACAATCTCTAAAGAACCGCATGATCACGTGGTCTGAAAAGGATCTCCCCGCCCGCGATTAAATCTCTAAACATTTACAATAAAAATCACCTTATTCTTACAAATTTGTGCGTATAGTTAACCCTTTCCTTTCCCTGAGTAAAACCTGTGACCTCCAGTGAACAATCGAACAGTTATTTTACGGAGTATTTGTCAGTTGCAAATGAAAGTTGGAACTAAAAGAAATTGAACTTCAAGGCTGTTGTCACCACGATTTCACAGGAATTAGTATAGGCTGAGTTTCGCGACGATCGAGGTAAGGAACAAGACACGACGTTAGTTTACTCAAGCTAGTCTACAGGATATACGACATCGCGGGGTTTTCGGGGGAATAAGGCACAATGAACATTTTCAATTCAGTGTAGTAAAGACAAAACCAAAGCAATTACAATGGCCAATCACAACAAACGTAAACAACAAAACGAACCAATGAGAACTCGAAGCAAATGCACGTAACCGACGCCAAGAGCGGGAAAACGCGTGCGACCAAGTCACGATTGGTTTTGGTTTTGTATCTGATTGGATGAGTAGGTGGCGCGAGTTTTTTAAACCAATCACAGAGCGAAGTAAAGTAATTCCGGATAACTTTCACGACACTCAAACAGCTCTAACGTACCAGGATTGTTATTACTAATAATCCTAACAGTATGTATTCATTAATCTTCCTCCTTTTTCCCAATACTCTTATATACTACAATTTCAACTCTTAGGGCCGATTATTTAAACAAAGTCTAAATTAGACCTGGTTTAAGGCTGAATTGGGGTTCACAAGGGACACTCTTACAACGAATGGGCGGAGGATACACTGTATTAATACAACGTGGATAAGTCACAGTTCACATGGAGTACGTTTAGACTTGGTATAACTAGTGTGATTATTGGTTTAAATTGTATTTAAATATTCGCCCCTTAACCCTTTCACTCCCAAAAGTGCTAAGTTCAAAACTGAAGAAAAAATATCTTGAATTTCATTTTGCCCAATTTTCAAAAACAAACAGTACCACATGAAAGTACTACTCAATAGCTTTCATTTGAATGGTCACACACTAGGGTTTCATCCACAGACTAAAACGTTACAACCACATTTATTGACTCAAGGTTTGACTCTGGGAGTGAAAGGGTTAATATCAGAGTAATTCAATTTCGAGTATGAAGGAGAGGCAAATCACGCAATCAGCATGTATTCAAAAGCATCAATACAAAAATCAATAAATTATGTGTATGAATTCTCTCAATAAAAATAATTATATATTATTAATCTACTAAAAATTTATATTTTTCATTTTCCTCTATTTTCCTCACTTGATGATCGCAGAGAATTTCCAATTTTATGCCTAAGGAACAGGAAGAAATGAGATAAGACATATCATAAACAAGTGTTGACAGCAGCTAAATAAAATATGTAATGTTTTGATTTGAAGGGTGAAGAGCAAAGACTAAAACGTGGGGGGTGTGGGGTTGGGGCAAGGAACCAGAAATTCGAATTTGACAGTTTTTCAGGGCGTAATTTGTTGTCAGCCAAACAAATATCATTCATCGCGGTATTAGACAGCCAGGGGGGGGGGGGGGGGGGGGGGGGTCGGCATATCAAGATGATGACCTTGAAGTTTACAAGGCAACAAATCCATCATCAGACTGCCAATCTTCAATAATGTTCAGAAAATTGATCGGAAACATTCATATACCTAACGACAATCTTAGGGAATTCGTTGAGAACATAAAAATAAGAAAAGAAATTAAGAAAATAATTGGAAACAACCAACACAACCATTGGACAATCTTTGGCGATTCAGTTTCAGAAAATGCTTAGAAATCTTTGGCTAACCTTCATAAACTGACCAAGTTATTTGATTGAGACAGGGGTGGATCCAGGAATTTTTGATAGGGGGGGGGGGGGGGGGGTGGGGGAAGGGTTTTACCGAAAATGTGAAGTAGATTGAAGGAAATTTTTTGGAAGTAGATGGCAGTAGTTATTACTAAAAGGCACGGAGGTGGGTGTTTGGCGGCCTCCCCCAGAAAAAAATTGAGATTCCAGGGATAAGATACTTACAGTGGAATCCCGATTTCTCGAACCTCCAAGGGAAGCGAAAATTGGTTCGGGAAATCGGGAGTTTGATATATCGGGGGTAAAATTACAGTGAAACATTAATCCAAGGGAAAACGACTTTTGGTTCGAAATTGAGGGTTCAAGAAATCTGGATTCCACCGTATAAGCAATGTTTTCTTGTGGTAAGTATTTCATCATCCACCACTTTGCACCTGATTTGGCTGGAAAGTTGTCAAACTGGCTTGAGACAGTGATGATGGTGATGATGTTGGTGATAACGATAAACATGATTAAGAGTTGAAAGAAGTAAAATATTACCAGAAAGTTAGATATTAGCACCATTACTGTAGTTAAAAGAAAGTTACAACAAGCAAACAAGTTTACTCTCAAAATTAAATCTTTATTGTTACAATAATTATCATCCATAATCATCACATTATGATTAAAGTACACACTGATAGAAAAATTAACATAAATTACCACACTCACACAATATGATGAGATAGAAAGCTACAATGAACACCTACAATGTTAAAAGTTGCCATTCTGTGCTGCAGGTCTTCAGCACAACAAGTTACGTTCAACGGCTACTAAAATTTCACCCTGTACATCTACAGTGTAGATGTGAGTCGCTATTATTACATTTAATCACTACCCTAAATATTGTATTAAAAACCAGCCAGAACTGTTTACTGTTATCTACGAGAAATGTCGTTAACATATATTACTTTATTCCACAGAACTCAAACACCATATCATTTCACCCTGATTATGTAGAAATTAACATGCACAAATAGAAATTAAATTAGCAACAACTTGTTAAAACACACACATACAATGTATAACCCTTTCAGCAACACTTCCTTGTATCATTCTATACACATGAAACTCTTTTACCATTGATTTCACTGTTACGCGACCGTTTAAATCAAAACTCCCCTGAGCGGTTTGCAAAGGATTTCTGTCAATCATACATGTCATACCTTATATGGAAGGTGTTTACTCGCGGTAAAATCGAACACTTCCATATAATGTATAATAATTATAGAGCAATAGTAATAATAATAATAATTATATATTGCTCTTATTATAATAATAATGTATGACATGTATGATTGACGGAAATCTTTTGCAAACCGCTAAGAAGAGTATTGATTTTTAAACAGTCGCATAACAGTGAAATCGACGGTAATTAACTGTTTGGGGAAATTTGTGAGATTTCTGAACAACACAATGTATATTATATAAATTAAGAATTTATTTCCAATTATCTCTTGAGCTAAACAGTTCATGCTAATTTAATTCAGTTTGCAAAAATTCAATGAAACAAAGCTATGATCAAAATGTAATAATTAAACTTTGTAAAAAAGATAACAGTAATTTCTGCTTCAATATTTTCTGCTGGGAACTAAGTTTGACAGTTTGCACTGGAACACAATGGTTTGATAACACACAGTGATCTGAAATGTCTATGAAATTTACATGGTCAGCATGAGTACAAAAATAAGTATAGACTATTATAAAACTCATTAATAATTCATAAAGATAATACAAAAGAAATGAATGTTTAACGAATATCTGTAAATCGGACATAGATTTCGTTCTGATTTACATAATTAACTTTTCCTTCAATTTATTTGCCTAAAATGATTTGTATGGCCAAGATAGTCGATAAACACGAACATTTGTAACAATATATGTATTTGTGTCACAAGCTCAATAAAATATTCATGTCAGATCTGCATGGGATTTACAATAATTATGGTGTAAATGCCCATACATGTAGTAAAGATCTGACGCTCATATTTTATATATCATTAAAATATAGACTGAAAATTTTGTGCGCTCTGATTGGTTAAAAACCATGTTTTATCAGAGTATAAATAATAGAAAAGCGTGTTTTATCGTTTCGCGCGCGTAAATCTATATTTTAAAGCACATAAAGAAGCCAAAACCATGTATTATACTGTCATAAAACACTCCGGGAATTTGAGAACACTTGAGAAATATAGAAAACACTCGCCTGCGGCTCGTGTTTTCTAAATTTCTCTCGTGTTCTCAAATTCCCGGAGTGTTTTATGACAGTATAATACATGGTTTTGGCTTCTTTATTTGTTAACTAAAACACAATAAAATGCCAACTTAGCACAGGCCACAGCTATGTATGGTTTCAGCTGTAAACCCTGTTCATTTAGAAATTTAAATTATCTGGTCTATTTTTTAGTCTATCAAAGCAAGAATACATTTTGTAACTCGTTGGTAAATATTGATTAAAAAATAGTTTAATTATTTGTTGGTAACTTGATGTAAGCTGATTTCTAGGCAAGGTAACTGAATAATATTATTATTGAAACGTATCACCCAAGCATGTGAATAACCTAACAAGAATGCATACACGTGTTTTGGAGACTTGTTCTGGAACACTGATAAGGACCTTTTTTGTAATAAACGAAACTATCATACATAGGTAGAAAAATGCAATTTTGAATATTTTCTGGAATCGCACATTGCAGATTCAGCATCAAAACATAGTTTTCCATGGAGACCATGTCTATTGACATCAAGCAGTAGTTAACTAGTTTCAAATGCGAAGAACATTGATTATATTTCTTTAATTTTGTGGCATTAATTTTGTTATGGCTACACACTGTATAAAGTGGTTTCAATTTATTCTGCATATGTACATGTGTATGGGTTTTTTTGGGTTTCAGACATAATTTTTCTTTTTCTCATACATTGCTTTTTACTCTACTTATGTGCTATTTTGCAGAAAGATCATTGCGATTCTTGCACAAGTATTGCTGAAAGGGCAACTGACAACAGAACACGCACTGACAACACAAAAACACCTAAAATCGATTTCAATATATATTACAGTTTTAAATCTGATTACTGATAATTCCTCTTCAAACATACAGAAATATATTAAGATCATTTGTTACAAAACTCATATTTTTTTGTACTACAGTAGACACTACATAGTTAGTCCACAGTCATAAAGTCTGGTTTTCACTAGCGACGGAAGCACAAGCGCAAGCGACATACGCAGACGCAGTAACGTGTCGATTTGTCATAAACAAAAGGCACTGATGATCAATGCGTTACTGTGTCTGCGTATGTTGTTTGCGCTTGCGCTTATGTCGCTAGTGAAAACCAGGCTTAAGTGGGCATGTAAAAACGCAAAAGAAAGCAGTTTCTTCAGGCTTGTTATTTAGCCTGGTAATTAGTGGGTCATCTGCAGTATTAGTGTTACCCATTGTCAGTCTAGTAAGAAAGAGAAGTTAATGTTAGTATGAATTACATTAAGTTGCATGCTTCTTAGCTGCTGCATAGCGGTGACAGAAAGTCGAGTGCTTTTATCAAGTTAAATACATTCTGTTTTAGTTAACTCTTGCACAGCACTAAAATATGGTTTACTTTGCATCGTTATTAATACAAACTAGCCTTGTTAATAGCAGCAAGCAAATTTTTGTGCTTAGTTAAATTTACGACATGATTCCTTGTGAACCTAACAAATGTCACGAGGGTTATGTATTTACATGTATATATCTTGCTGATATTTATTGGAATAACCAATTTTTCCCTTGTGCATTCGTTATGTACTTTGTAAGCACCAGTGAGTTAAAGACGTACATGCATGCAATTAAAATCAAGAAATTAGTAACTTCAGAGTTACAGGATTTGTTTCTTTTAAGTGAGAGATATACATGTACATGTAGTGTCACCAGTCTTGTCACACTCGCGCTGCAACCAGCTGCAATTTCAGTGCGATTTGAGCGCGATATGGCTGGAATTTCTATGAAACACACAGTGATTTGACAACACCAAATCACACTGAAATCATAGCTGGTTTACATGTATTTTCAAGCAATTCATCTACAAGTATGCAACATCATGTTTGTTTCAAAAGGTTCCATTTAAACATATACACCAAATAAGAATCTTATTGCCCTGTCACTCACCTATCTCTGGTATGGGTGTTCCCTGATAGGTCTCCGTGGTTTAACTGCACCTAAACAGCGAAATGCATGTGATAGTGTCAATAATATGGTTTACTCTTTACCTCCTAAGAGGGCCAAAGGACACAAAAAATAACTACATTTAATTGCCGATAAAAACAAACAATGATCGAATAGCACGACTGTGAAGTACTGCTCAATAGCTTTCATTTGAATGGTCACATACATGTACTAGGGTTTTATCCACTTAAAAGGAACACCTTGTACAACAAAATATGGATATTATTATTATAACATAATAAACATTACACTGTAATTTAGAACATTAAAAAACTTTAATTCTGCTACAGATATACAGGGCTGCAAATAACAGTCGGTCATCGGACAATTGCCAACCACAATTTGTCAATGAACGATGAAATCCCAACTGTGGTCGGACATAATGTCCAGACAATTTTTTTTGTCTTCCAATGTAAACGCTAACGCATTTTGTTCTAAACGCAAACTGACAGAATAATATCTTTCTCACAGTTTACTCTGCATTGACAGCACATGATTAGCAGGTTCGCTTGTCAAGCGATGTCATTTTGTGCTTTTCCCGACCAAAATGGTGACTTAGTCAAACACGTGTCCTTTCAGAACAAAACAAAAATTATTTGCAGCACTGGATATATACTCTGTCAATACCCTAATTTATTTTCAGAAGACTCACTGGTAAGGATGGAAGGTTCCAGTCCATAGTCGAAAATAGTTCCTGGTCTTGCATATGGTGAAAATTCCAGCCCTGAAAGGCCAGCTGGGTATATGCCGGGAACTGAAGGAAGCAACGTCACATGTCAGGTCAGAATAATATTTCAGTTCTACACAAACAAGGGAGGACCCAAGGTGCATCTAATGGATCAACCATTTGTGAGACTAGAAATATGTGTATTCAGAGTACAAAGTCGTAGGAACTGAGGATTTATTCCTTTTATACTCCACCATAGAGTTGTACATACATTATATCATATTGTCAGAACTTTGATTGGCTGATTCCTTCTAGGCTTACAATTCCAGATTCTAATTCTCTTTCCACACAACTTGATTATTGAAAGGCTCCATTCACTTCAAAGGCTTGCTCTTAAAGGGTCCCTCTCAACCAGTGTGCTTTGCACGCCGATATTCTTACGGCGGCCATTTTCGGGTGCCGCGAAAATGGTGGCTTGAAGTTTAAAACTACTTTTTGCAGGATTGTGGCCTTGTTCTGGCCACAAAAAGCAGTTAGACGACCCAAGTTAGCACAATTTTGAAAGTATGGCAAACATTAGCCCCACGAGAGACCGAGTTCCCCGGATGAAAACAATAACACACGACCACAAAGCACACTGGTTGAGAGAGTCCCTTTAATTTCACTCAATAGACTTTTATATCCGAAAGCCATGCCTCTTGTGGCATGATCAAAATTTCGTAATGTGTCTGATCTAAAAAATAACAAACAATATTCTGATTTCACTTAGTTCATGATTGTTCATACAAAGGCTCATTCAGTTCGTTCCTAGGCTCTTGTTTCATTTCTCGACACACATGTAGCAAAGTGTCATATTTGACAGTTGAACATATAAAATAACTCAGTGGGGGGACAAGTCCCAGTTGATGGCAAAATCCCGCCTCTGAGACAGGACTGAGCATGCGGTGATCATCTCCGAAGTTGCTAAGCAACATGGCATATTTGCTGGCGCAATTGCTTTCGGAGTACTTGTGAGTGCTCGCGTTAGTTTCTGATTGAATAAAAAGATTCAGAAACTCTTCAAATGCTTAGACGAAAATTTGCCGAAACTGCCGACTGAACTTGACATGATCATTATTCAGAGTGTCCATTGTACCTGGAGGTCGAGCTGCAAAAGGATATCCAGCTAATGCAGGTCCAAGCGGTATTCCTCCAAGAATACCATTGTGGAGAACTGCAGCTTGGCCTGCATGAAAAGAAGAAACGCCGCCACTTATTACCACTCAGTAGTACATTCAAATAATATTATCATTACATTATAAAAAATTCAGAGAAGGGTGTAGAAAGCAAACATTTTTTGTGAATACTGGTACATATTCCAACTCCAATTCACCAATATTCACTTCGCCTTCGGCAAACAATTGTTAAATACATGCTGCCTTCACTTGGCTTCCCTGCCAGCAGAGTTTCCTTTCCGTTATTTTGAGGCGGGAAGAAAAGGAGACTGCTCTAACTTGAAACCATTCTTATTGAGCATGTGTTAGCGTTACTAAGTGACCAAACAACTTTCGTATATGATCGTATTTCATATGTCACATGTGACTCAACATTCACCAGCGGCCACATTGAACAGCATGCGCTTTGTCACTGTGGGCTCAGTTACTAGTCAGCAATAATCCCATTAGGCATGCATACTGAATACTTTGCAACAACTGGTTTCAAAAACTGGTTTATTTCGTCCAAGATCGTGGATAGCGGTTAATACATCAAACATTGTTTCTAGTCAGAGCAGAGTCTCCTTTTCTTCCCGCCTCAAAATAACGGAAAAGGAGACTCTGCTAGCAGGGAATCCTTTGGCTTGAGTATATACCTGCTTGTTCCCGCAAAGTACCATTCATTAATGCCAAGTCTTTCAACTGCTTCTTTTTTAATTCGTCTTCTCCCTCATCCTGAATAAGTACACAAACAAATCACAAAAACACAAACATTACAGCTGAGCATTTGATACAAATTTAGTAAAGCATCAATCAGGCATAACCAAAATACAATGCACATATGGGCCTGTAGCTACATTTCCCTTAAACACAGGTGGACGCATTTGAAATAAGTATGTTGAATACAAAGAGGTTATTCAGCGGAAAGTTGTGTAATATGGCTGGGTATTTTTACGAGTCAGTGCCCAGCCATATTTACACAAACTTCTGCTGAATATATTGTTTATTATACGACATAATTCTTTCCAAAAATATAGGCTTTCAACAGTGTTTTCCGTAGCACGTGGTGAGGGGGGCTAAGACATGTGTAATATGGTCTCATATTTGCACTCATTTTGGTGCATATTCGCACTCTAAAATGTTATGTCGTATAATAAATACATGTATTGTACCTCAATAAAACAATTTCTCAATTAGCACTTGACTAGTATAGTAATTAAAAATAACTTAGTTGTAGGAGACGTGGCGGCCTAATGGTTAGCACATTGGACTCTGGATTGAGGGGTTCGGGTTCTAGCCCTGGCCAGCAGGGTGACTGTGTTGTGTTCTTGGGCAAGACACTTAACTCTCACAGTGCCCCTCTCCACCCAGGAGTATAATTAATGGGTACTGGCGAACTGTTAGGGCAACCTAACAAAATGTGGGGGGGGGGGGGGGGGGGTAACCTGGCGTTGGACTAGCATCCCACCCAGGGGAAGTAACAATATTCCAAGTCAGCTTCATGCTACAGAAACCAGGATAAGCTCCAGCAGTGTGGGCCAGTTTGGTCCTGAACGGCTTTACCTTTACCTAGTTTTCCACAGCTCAGCCTGAACTGAATAAAAGACGCCCTGGCAAACTTTCCCTTCTCGAATATGTCTTTTTGGGTGTGTGACATGTTATTGGTGACAGATGTAAGACAAACATTGGAAAAGTACTTACTACAGGTTGAAGGAGGTCTTTAACTTTTTCAACAGCTTTTGCAAGTCTTAATTTCCCTCTGTCCTCTGTATCTTCCACACTTATCAACACATGAAGGTCTTCATCCAGGTGTTCATAGCTTTGCTGGCCTCGTTTTTCTTCCTCCTATATTACATGTATAAACACATATCTATATTATGTACCAGTACATAAAACACTAGCTATAACCTAGTCTGCCCTACATACACAAGAACAACAGAACTGAAGGGGGCAGAAGATTTACGATCAAATGCTGCAATCTCTGGAACTCTTTACCTTTAACATTAAGAAATCGAAATCCTTGGAGTCTTTTAAAAACAGCTTGTATAGAGAATTTTTTAATAAGCAGAAACTTAAACATCATTTAATTTGGTTTTAGTATTGTAAATTAGTATTAATTTATAGAAATTTATTTTAATATTAGTATAATATTGTAATAATTTGTATTTTAAAGTTAGATTTTTATCATTGTATTTTAAGCATTTTTATTGTAATTGCTTATTAATTCAGTGCTGTAAATAGTATAAAATATCATTAGTTTTTAGAGTTTTTTATTAGAGGGCCACAAGTTTATTAGCCTGGCTATTACGTGCTACCCTCTATAATAAAGATATTACTTACTTACTTACTTACTTACTATTAGTAACAATGGCAAATTAACCACAGTTATATTTAGTAATCAATTTAGTAAACTAAGCGTTCCTACATGCAGTTTGGCCAGTTTTTGTTGCACTAATTAAAACAACTTCCTTTGCAATATATGCAATGTTTTCCTGATCTGGAAATTGGCTCCAAGATTTCAAGACCTGTTTCAAAGTTATAAAACTCTGGATGGCCTATCACTAAATTCTGGCTAAAAGCTTGGATTGAAATTACATTGTATATCTATTTTTAAAATTAAACTCACCAATTTCTTGTCTTTCATTGACCCTTTCCCTCTGACTAAAAGTTTGCATCCAGTGACAGACTCCACTTCTCGTAACGTCATGCCCCGAGGGCCAATTACTCTACCAACAAAATTAAACTGAAACAGGAAATCAAAACTGATCAAAACCCTTAAAATAACAGGACTGATTTCTACCTTAAGCAAGTCTTTTGTTTGCAAGGTGTGCAAAGAAGATATACAGCTGTTTCGAGAAAGGTTGTCGGAAAAAAGCGCACGCGACAATCCTGAAAGGTAATCTGGGATATGATCAGCAAGGTTCGTTCCTGACACTGTAGCTGTCAAACCTACTTTTGTTGCTTTCTTTTAGCACTCGCAAACATACTTCCACAGGGATCCATATTCGCAGTCGTCTGGTCGTCCGTGACGACCAAAACATCGTGTGGACGACCAAAATAACTTGAATACTCGTCCTTTGGACGAGTAAAATCTGAGTCCTTAATTTGCATATGAGTACCTGCCTTCTATTGATTCCTCGTCCAACTGGAACTTTCAGAAAACAGAGACAAATTTGCAGCTTTCTTTCGCGATCGAATCATAATTTTGGGCGACATGTTTGATAATGCGGTATTTTCATGAGTCGCATGATCGCAGGCTCAATTTTCATGTTGTCAACCGCTGTTATTTCTCTGATGTACTGCAGCATTCAAACACGAAAATGTGGCTTGACAGCTGATCGTGTAAACAACATGTGGCGATATTTGGATGACGTTATTGCCTCCAGCCAAGAAGAAAAAAAGTGAAAGTGAAGCTGGCGAAAAACAAGCGAAATATGAAAAGGAGGAACGACAGCGTGCCTTCCTACCTTCGTGGCAGAAAAACAGGCCCTGTCTAAAATTTGTGCCTGCATTGCTATCATCGTCTGCCACATCGCAAACTGCTTCGGCTGGAGGCAATATGTTTTGCAAAATTTGCCAGTCAGCGTCCCAGTTAGACAGATCACTGGCCCAGAAAAAAATGTTTTTGTAGATGCCGGCTGCACTGTGACATCGCTTCGCCTGGAGTCCAAGAAGATCCACAAAGCGTCTTTCAAATCACTTAATAACGGTCGTGGCCGCCAAACGTCGTTGTTAACCTTCATGTACATTGTAGCGCGATGCATTATACGATGTTAATAAAAAACTCAAACGTTTTTAACATGTAGCCATTCTGTCGCCTTTTTATTACCAATAATTCTCTACTTTTGAAAGGGCAACCAAAATTTTGCCAGGGCAAGTATGTTTTTTGGAATACTTGCCCGGCTGACGACTTTGAGAAAAAACGAATATGGATCCCTGCTTCCATGGCGTCTCGTGCCATTTTCTCAGATTTCCCTGAAATGCTGAAGTCAAGGAACCGTGAACTTAAAACTACACACAATACCTTTTGGGATTGTCGCGTGCGCTTTTTTCTGACAATCTTTCTCGAAACAGCTGTCAATGAATGTCAATGGGTCAGAAAGATCTCATTATCACCAGCTGGCATTACAGCAGGGCACCCAAAAGTGTGACCACTTTTAATTAATTCACATTCTTTCGTGCGTGCAGACTACCCAATCACAAGCCGAAGAATAGATATCCTCGGCTTCTGATTGGATAGTATACACGCATGAAAGAATGTGAATTAATTAAAAGTGGTCACACGTTTGGGCGCCTTGCTGTAATTATAGGTATAAGCCTGGAAAACAACAGCCTTTAGCAAATAAATAATATAAAACACACTGTAAGTACTTGCAAGCTGACTGGATTTGTTGATTTCAGATCTTAGCTTCACCTCTTCCAAAGAGGTGTGTGACACATAACTGGGAATTAAAATATCTCTTTTCTCTCATAAAATAAGAAATTTGAGAATGGACAGTAAAATATAATTTTGAATTTGTGAAACAGTGATACAGCTGTAGAACACTTTTGAGAATGAACAGATGGTCAATGCTTATTGTTAAAGGGGCTATGTCATAATATTTTACGTGCATTCTGATGTACACTGTACATTCATTTCTGATGTACAGAATTGTTTTCAAATTGAACTAAACCTCAAAATAATAGTTTACGAAAGTAGAAAACCACCAAAGAAATAATAATAACCCAAAAAGGAATAAGGATGGTTACGATTGAGGAAGATTTATACGGTTTGCAAACAAGGAACTTGAAAAAATTGACTATTTTTTCAAGATGTGCCATCCATGAAATCCATGACATCCATGACGTAGCACCTTTAAACTTACGTGAACATAACTTATGGTAGATTTACCTTTGGGTATTCTTTCACTGGTGCGTAAACTTTTTCTGCCAATTTAACTCTTGGTCCCGCTGCTGATGGAAGCTGCAGTTGATCTGATGTATACACTCCATCGGTTTCATTTTTCATGACACCATGGAAAAGCTCATTTCTAACTCTGTTGATCTCTGTATAAAAAGAAAATTTGTAGAATAATTCAGTTCACTGTGAAAGATGCGGTGGCCTAATGGTTTTAGCTCGTTGGAGTCTGGATCGAGAGGTCCAAGCCCTAGCCGAGGTCATTGTGTTGTGTGGGCAAGACGTTTTACTCTCACAGTGCTTCTCTCCACCCAGGAGTATAAATGGGTACCGGCGACAAAATGCTGGTGGGTAACCTGCGATGGACTAGCATCCCATCCAGGGGGAGTAGGAATACTCCGAGTCACTTTGTATACTACAGAAACCAGGATAAGCTCTAGCAGTTGTAGGCCACTAGGCTCGCGAAGACTTTACCTACCATCAGGGCATAACCTTTTGGATATTGAGATTTTTATCACTTTCCCAACAGGCCAGGGTAAACTTGCAGTCTGTGATGGCTATGTAGAATATCCTGGGCTCCTCTTAATGTCACCACTTGGCTGGGAAATATTTTTTAAAGGATTGATTTCTTTTAATATCACTTGCATGTGTGATTTAGTGATAAAAATCGCCACAAAGGTACCATATTTCCTTGAATAATAAAATCTAGGTATGTGCGGCACCAAAGGGTATGGTTTTTAAGCCGTTTTGGTCTGAAATAGGGTATAGATTTTGACCATTTTGGTCTGAAATAGGGTATGTTTTGTGCACTCTGGGCTGGAATTTGGTTTGGCTTTTAGACCAAACTAATAATTAGTTAGTTGCCATTAACATCGGGCAATTTGAAGCCTCCTTCAAATTTTGGCAAACAGAACCCATTCCTGCATAGCTGAAGTCATGTATTATTAGACACGTGTACTAATTTTATAGGTCTAAAATAGGGTATCGACTCTTGGGTCAGGTGTGAAATAGGGTATGGAAAATCACATATCTTGGTCTGAAATAGAGTTAGGGTTTCAAAAAGCAGCCCGACCAAATGTCTTAGGCTTAGGTGCAAGAGGACTGAACAAGAACTGAGAGAGAGTGAAAGGAGGGGTCCCTCTGATTCCCATTTTCATCTCAGTATAATTACATGAATGCACTACTTGTAGTAGTAGGTCGCCATGGAAGCTACAAAACAATTCCACGCAAATTCAAAATCCAGGTGAATGACACACTCAAACAAAACAGAATTGAAAAAAGGAAATCTGTCAATACTGTTTTACCTCAATAATTAATGACCAGAAGAAATTCAAAGCATGTAAACACATCTAGGTAAATAAGTATCACATCCTTGTCACTTAAAACCAATTTTGTGGACTGAGTAGACAGCAGCTGACTTTACATGCTAATATGTTTCAGGACACACACACATAAATATAATGCAGGGTTCTCTCTCTCTCTCTCCTCTGCAGAGGCTCCCTCATAAGAAGCCTCTGCGGACGAGAGAGCAGGGTTCTCATTAAGAGTCAGCAGCAGGCTAAAAGATGGGCAACTTCGACTTCTGAGCCGCCTATTTTTTCAAGAAAGACATTTTAGTTTGGCATTAGCTAACTGATTAGCCACCTAAACATTAAATCTGGCCTTCTATTCAGAATTAACATTTCTTAGCAACCATAACATATCACAAAAATTCCAATTTCCACTAAATTATCAAACAAGTCTATGTTATCATGAATCTTTGTAGAAGCTGTCTACTTTGATCCCTAAGAGTGATCAAATTCTCAGTTCTCCTTAAAATATCAACACATTGTCAAGAAGTCAGGTGTAGAGAATTGAAATAAAATCATCAACTGAAGTGTAACACTAACATTGGAAGCAATATATGGAAATGAAAACAGTTAATTTAAAAAAAATTATCCTTTATCAATAAGGGCCCGGCCGCACTAGGCGAATTTTTGTTTGCTTTGCAAAAATATCTGTCATCAGTTTCGTTTCACAAGTGCGAACGGCGATTTTTTTCCTACCAAAATTTTGTCAAGCCTTACCAAACTTCAAAGGCGCCGTCGTCCTGCCCCAGAGCAGGACAAAATTTTGTCAAGCGTCAAAACTGACAGATTCGTCAATTCACACACATTAATCTCAAGGTTACAGCGATGATTTATATTCGCTTGCCTTGGTCCGTACAACTAGTACCGACCCCAAATTTTACCTGCTAACAGCACCTAGTGATGTTTGAGTAGCACATTTGCTTCATAAACAGTGAACGGTGCACGGTCCGATCGGGTACAAGTATTGCGCTAAAAAGTGACATTGACAGTCGGGAAAAGCGGCAAGAAACATGCAAGTCGTTTAAAATTTCAGTCCGAGAAGAAGAAATATCTAGTTATTAATCAGTTTGTGTATCATACAACGAAGGCAGGAGAGTAAAAACTTTAGAAAGTACTGGTTTTAAAAGATTGTCGAGGAGTTGAATGCAAAATTTCATAGCAACAACAGATGTTTTCGGTTTCTACGTGATTGATATGATGTGGTTCGCGAATAATTTGTCATGATTTTTGGTTTTCAAGTGCGTACGCGTTGACCAAAATGAAAATTTGGCGGAGACAAAATTTGTCAGGATTTTTGGTAGCGCCAAACAAATTTTGTCAGCCTAGTGCGGCCGGGCCCTAAATTGCAACCACAATTTTTAAATTAAAAATCTTGAATAATCTCCACCCCCTGGAAATCTCAAACCACATAATTTTGCACATTTTCCTATTGTCAGATATAACTAATAACCTTGACACTCAGAATCCAGCCATTTTAGGAGATTATTTTCAATTGTTTTTGTGTGGCTTTTCTATAGAACTTTGTACATTTTAATATCCAGTAACCTAGGCAGTCCATGGTCTGTTATTCCGAAA
Source organism: Desmophyllum pertusum (assembly GCA_029204205.1). Lineage (NCBI taxonomy): Eukaryota > Metazoa > Cnidaria > Anthozoa > Scleractinia > Caryophylliidae > Desmophyllum > Desmophyllum pertusum. The sequence goes on from MU827823.1 coordinate 238,180, forward strand.
GGTGTTATAAAAAGTTTTACTTTGTATACACGCTCGGGTGACATGGTATGATTCTATAAAATGAATACCCATAAAAAGTCCTTGATGGAAATTTTCCTATGAACTGTGGACATTAAAAAATGAAAACAATAATTATTCAATACTGCAATAAAACGTCTTGTTTTTTACATCGTTGATTTCCTTGAAAATAATTAAAATATATGATAAATATTCAACGCAATGTCTCAAGAACAAAATTATCATCACAAGCGAGTAACACATAGCCTTTCATTCACTAAAACTGCTACGATCACGATATAAAAAGACCAAGAAATAACATGGAACAATTTACTCAAGATAAATAAGTTGTATATTGACCCAATAAAAAAATATGATTAAATAATATTATTCAACACAATGTCTCAAAAACAAAATTAACATTACAAGCGTGTAACACATAACCTTTCATTCACTAAAACGGCTGGGAAATAATGACCACGAAGAATAAAATGGAATAATTTAGTCAAGAATACTGTACATTGACACAAGACGAAATTATCATGGTAACCGCAAAATACAGCATTCTATTTCCAAGAAAATTAATTACTGAGAAGAGTATAAAAACACAATAAAGAGTTACAAATGGAATAAAGCTGCGTCATTCACTGTGAATTTATAGATCAATATTATTTTGAGTTTACAAATTCTAAATCACATCAAAGGTACGGAAATAGAATTATATATATAAATACAGAGGTTTAAATTAAAAATGCGGTATTTACAAATGGACAATTTAATTTAGGGCGAAGGAGAATAAGTGAGGGAAAAATAAAGATATTTCAAATCTGCTTAATTTATCTGTTGACAGAAAGTAAAAGGGCAGGAAAGAAGTAACAATGACTGTTGTCAATTTATTTGTTTTTTTTCGCAAAGATTTTGACAGAGATGATAAGAAAAATGCCAGATTTTCAAACTATGAACAATTAAAAACCACATGTGATGGATATGGTGTGATCAATATGTCTTCTCAGTTTCAATCCAACTAAATCACACCCCCAACAAAAATCCCACATAGAATGTAAAGTACTAAAACCACAATTTCATTTTTTTTTTATGTGGAGAGCTTTACTTGATTTGTGGTTATAGCCGCCTGATTACTAAATTGCACTTTCTATTTCCGAGATTTCTTCCGTTTGGATAGATACGTGTCATCTGCCTCTTATCAAGACTAAGATCATTAGTACAGACATTCCTTGAACAAAACTGGTAATAGTGAATTCCTCGTCACCAGCCACCAAACGAAATTTACAATTTGATTGAAAAAAAAAATAGAGATTCAGGATCGAAAAAGTGATTTTAGTGATTGCTGCAACACGAGTTTTTTATTTCCGTTTCAGTCAATTTTCCGATAGACAGGACGTTCTCTGATGAATATTTATAAATCTGAGCTCAATCAGAATTTTCACAGTCATTTGACCCGGGCAAATTAGAACGCAGATTGAATTCCGAGCGTGACGATTTTGTTTCACCGATAACATGTAATTTCATGGACCGTCAAGCGTTTCAAATACTGAAACTATTAACAAAAGACATTGCAAGAGAAAGCTAAATGTTTTCGTTTGTTTACATACAACATATACAAGAACAAAAACAAAACACAGTCGAGGCGAGATACCAGTATTAAACATGCAAAAACTTGACTGTTGTCGGTGGGCTCTGTCAATTTCTCTTATCGATAATTGTAAGCTGATTTGATTTTTTTGGTACGCAATATATATTAAATGGGCTACGTTTTGAAATTTGAATAGTGTCAAAAGGAGGACAACCATCGCAGAGTTTTGTCTTGCATAACTGCGATCGAAACTCCAGATAAAATATTCATACAACCCACAGGGTTCGAAAGAAATCTCGTTGTCTAAGAATACGAGTTAATAAACAGAAAATCACAACAATCTGGTTCACAATACTAGCAATTGCAACCGAGTTACGGGATAATTCATTTTCACGCTAATCTGCAAGTTAAAAGGGGTCATCGATATATTTTTATAACCCAAGACATGATCTTTTGAAATACCCCAAAGGGAATATACGGGGACAACAAAGGCGCGCTCAACAGTCTTGCAAGCAACTGTGGAGCGCGCTACGTAGCTTCGATAAACCCAATGTTCTTTTTCCCTACAACTAAAAATTATCACTATGCAAAATGTTATATATCCTACAAACCTGAAGGTGATCTCTTGTACTCCCTGGTGTTTCAGTGATGCTAAACTAAAACACAATCGTTGTTCGGTAAACACAGGACACGGTGTCCGGATGTAGGGCAAACAAATTGAAGGTTCACGGTCCATCTTCGAATCTTCGCTGGCCGCGATCGATTACGATCGACGCATTTTAACTTTAAATCGCGTTAGAAACAAACTCGACTTCTGAAAATAATTAGATATTACCTCGCAAAGTTATATTCCTCTCTGCTGGGGATTATTTACGTTCATTTACCGATTATTTATCATAACTGCAGTTATTATTATATTAAATTTGAAGTTAACTTGGCGCAACTGTACCTTGATCCAGCAACCTTTCGGCGTGAAGAAATATCTTGGGCATTTTCGATACTGTTGTTTTGTCGCTCAGTAGCTCGTTAAGGTATTCAGAAGAAGCGACAGAACAAGACATTGTTGCTGTTATGGGTTAGTAGAACGTAAAAAGAAAACACATAAAAAAGCAATAAGCGGTGGTTGTTCTACGCCTGAGCAAGTCGGTGTCTTGTGCGAATTTCGACATGTGCAACCAATGAGGACTCGGTCAGGGAACTGGAACGATCATTCGACCCAGTCTCCCCCAGTCTCTAGGTAACCAACAATTTGAGCCTGTGATCCTTAACGATGCGGTATTCGTGAAAAATCCAAAATGGCGGCGGCGACAACCTCTGGAAATGATGATGAAGTATCTGAAGTTGACGACTTATTTTCACGGTTTATGTCCGAGGTAACGAGTAGTTTATTCCATATGCTAAATGATGTGAACTATTTTCTTCTTATAGCTTGATATATTTGATCTGATGTCGTTTTTAAATTGAATATAGTGTTGAATAACTTGGCATAAAGAAAAATGTACAACATGATGATTAGACTGAGCGTACAGTCGAACCCCTATTAAGCGGCCACTCATTAAGCGACCACCCCCTATTAAGCGGCCACCAGTTATCAAAGTTCCCTGAGGGTGGCCGCTTAATAGGGGTTTGATTGTAGTCACAAGAAATGTACCAATGGTATAATTAACAATAAGCTTACTAAAACCAGGTTCAACTATGTACAGTGTAACTTTATTTTTCTTGTTTTCAACTTCAAGGTTAAAGAAATTGAGAAGAGGGATTCCGTTCTCACAGGTCCACAACAGATAGAGAGATTAACAAGGCCTGGATCCACGTACTTCAATCTAAACCCTTATGAGGTAGTATTATGTTCTCCTTAGTTCAAGTCTGCTGCAATCCTAAGGATCACAGGAGCCATATGACTCATTACGTCCTAACATAATTAACAAAATTAATGTTAACATAATTAACATAATAAAATGAACATAATTAACAATCATAATTAATGTTGTCATTGACAACATAACTAAGGCATCATGATGCCAATAGTGCAAGCGCACTCCTCTATTTTGATCCGTCCGCCGCTGAGGTTTTCACCTCCTCCTCGTCGATGCCTGCCGCAGCTAGGTTGCATGAAATGGCACCGCGCCATCTAGTGCGGCATCTGCCTCTCTGGCGCTTTCCCCCCGATGTCCTCTGGGCGCCACTCAAGTAATTTGCTTTAGGGGATCTGGATGAGCTCATTCAGCACACATGGATCCTGACCAATTTGACTCATTAGTGTCAGCACTCAAATCTAATATTATTACACTCTGGCAAGTTTTTCTTGATACGTTTTTGTATGACAGGTTTTATTTGCTTCTGTGTACAACAAAATATGGCAATTAATTTTTCCTTGACAAGTCTCCTTATTCAAAAGCTAGCATGCCAGTGTTTGAACAAGGAGACTTGTCAAGGAAAACTTAGCATGAATCAAATTCTCCAAACCAACACTAAACAAATGTATGGGGACCTGCAAGGAGAATTTTTATTTTGATCTCAGTGCTACTGAGTAATAACTGTTACCATGACAGCGAAGTGTTGTTATCGCCTGCCCACTACCATAGCACACCCTTAAACCTACTTGCTACCTTTCTGTGTTTTCCAGGTTCTTCAGCTTTCTTCTGATGTTAAAGAAGATGAAATAAAAAAGCAATACAGAAAGGTATGTTGTGATGTGTTTGACCGCCAAGCTTGATTCTTAACTAAAATCTATTGTACCAGATTAGTAGGTTGTTGCCAGGTTCTTTCCTCACTTATAGCCAGGTTCTCTGTTTTCCTCCCTCCAGAGCTAAAGCCATCCTTGGTAATAGCACCCACCCCCCCAGATACCGTGTGACATTAAATTTTCGTGGGAGTTTAATTTCGCGGATTGCAGATTTTTTTAGTTTTGCGGGAACAAATTTACGCGAATTTGGATGGTTGCCAATTTTTGCGGATCTCGGGAAAGTTCCTGCCCGGTATTTCTCGTAAGGTACTTGTAATATTGTTTGCAGTCATTTTAATCGAAATTCGGTAATCTAAATAAATGGAATAAATTTTCGCTGAATTTTTTTTTCGCAGGAGTTTATTTTTACAGGATCTAATTTTCATGGATCGTTAGAAAACAAATTGAGCGAAATTTGCGAAAATTAGATCCCACAAAAATTTAATGCCACACGGTAGTGATTTAAAAATTGGCCGGGTTAGGCTCTTGCAAACAAATTTATATATGAAGGAACACTGTCTTAATGCAAGTGTTATTCAGGGGGGTGTAAACTTGTTCTAAATAAATGCCACAATTTGATGCCAGTTTCCAACCTTTTTCAAGCCCATTACTGACTTTGTATAGGCCCTTTGCAGAACCTTGTCAATCATAGACAGTATAAAATGGTTTTCAGAAATGGAAAGAGTGTGATAAAATTTATTAAATTTCCAATTTTCCCGACAGTTAATGTTCAAGTGTGAGATGATTCTTATGGCAGTTTGAAACGGATTTGTATGGGAAAAAGTTGGAGGCAACATTTTTCCATACAAATCCTGTAAGTTTCAAACCATCATAAAATGCAAAGGTCTTCAAAGGGCCTATTGGTTGTACCCTGCCCTCCCCCCCCCCCCCCCCCCCCACCCCATTCATACAGCCATGTGAAATGGATTTGACATAAGGAGCTTGATTACCACTAGATTACCACTGAATTGTACAATGGTACATAAGGCATGGTTAGAGCCAATCACATTGAAGAATTGTGTTTATTGTCTGATATGTTAACTTAGTAGTTACTGTTGAGATTTGAGAGATTCTAAGTTAATAAAGTTGACTGGTAAATCCAACACTAACATCCATGCTCGAAGTTGACATTGACACTGCTGTTGATAAAATATTTCATTTTTTTGTGTGTGTTTATAATACAGCTTTCATTTCTTGTCCACCCTGACAAAAACAGAGAAGACTCAGAAAGAGCTCAGAGAGCATTTGAAGGTACTTGTCTTCAATATTGAGACAAGTACATGTACTTTAAGAAGTACACTGTAGTTAATTAACCATTGACACCTGGGCTTTTCCAAAAAACGTCAATCTAACATCCAGATGCCTATTTCTGGCCATTATCTCAACAGTTTAATGTCAAACTGTCTAAAACTTAGTTTAAAACACGGCAACTAACATCCCCTTCTACGTAGAAGCAACTGATTCAATATTTTCTTTCGGGCATGCGCAGAAATCAAAATTTCGACATAGTTTTTGGGTTTGAAAAACCCACCTGACTTTAGGCTTTTCTTTTCCTTTTTTTTTTGCAGTTCTTGCTCTCCTTTTTCTCTCATTTTATTTTGTGGTTTTGTTGGCCTTTCAGTCGTCTCTTGTTCACGTTTGAAAAGTTTTTGACAAAGAGTGCCAATGGTAGTGAAGGTCGCGTTTTTTGGTGATTTTGGAGGGAAAAATCCAAGTTGTTTTGTGTGTATCTCCGGTCCAATTTAATGTTTCGTGCTCGTTTAGGCATGCTTTGTTAGACATTTGCCAACTCTATCCGCTGATTATCAAAGACATCCTCTGGTATGAAAAGTGATGATGTCACAAGTGGTACAAGCCTGTGGTCTCTTCTGGCTGGTTATGGCCGCTTTAGTAGTCAATGTGTTAATTAAGGGAACAAAAATTTGCTATACGAAGGGTCTCTTGTTTACATCATCATAAACTATATTATGAACACTCCATGGCATATACCATCATTTATTTTTATTTCCAACATATTCACGTCAGCTTTCATTTTCAGTTACATCTACAGTGTATGTATTGTTGCTTAGCAACCTCTTATCACGGAACGGCTGTTACTCCAGCTATTGGTCAGAGTGGAGGATTTCAAGCGCAATGCCAGACCACTCAGCCATAATTCCACCTCCATGCAATAATGAAAGATATCGAGGATATTACACGGCGACGCAAAGATATGAATTTTATTTTCAGGTGGTAAAAATAATATTTTACGAACAAGTACAGCCTAGTGAGTAAAATATTGTTTTTAACATGAGAAAATAAAATTCACATATTCAAGCTGCTGTGTAATTTTCTTTTTATTATTATCATATTAGACAAAAAAACACATTCAAATTAAAGGGTTAAAGAAACAACCGTGCGAAAGCGGGAAATTATGTCATCACTATATCCTCACTAGTGATCATGTGGAAAATACACCACTAGGGTCCCGGATGTAGTTTAGTGTGAATTTTACTTTAATTTTCCAGTAAAACACTTGTGTCTATACAATACATTTTTGTAACTCACATGTAAGTTTATTTCTATCATTTCAGCTGTGAGTAATGCCCACGTGTTGCTTCTAGATCAGGACAAAATTAAAAAGGTTAATGAAATCCTAAGAAGAAGCACGTGCCATGGTCAAGGCAAATGTAAGTGACTGTTTAGAATGAGAAAACATAGTTAAATTATGTACTTATATCCCTTTGAACTTTCATGCATTACCCATGAGCTATACTCTGGTCACTAACCAAACAAAATGTTACTGAGCTGTGGAATTAATATGACATTGTTTAAATTACCATAAAAAGCTCTATTTAGCCCCCCCTCTCTATTAACACCCCCCTCTCTAATAAGCCCCCCCCCCCCCTTGGGAGTCAAATTTTGTAATAACCCCCGCCTCTCTATCAAGCCCATCCCCCCTTCCATCAGGCTGATGTAAATGACTTTTCAGCAATATTTTCTGACGTTTCAGTCACTTTGTATTGAAACTTGGTTCTTTAATTTCCAGAAGTATCGTTGAGTTAGGGTCTAACGACATGCATTTGTAAGACGGTCATACATAGAACCATTTCTTGTTCTGTTTTAGCTAGTGGTGTAATAGTAAAGTTTGAAAACTTAATGGAATTTTTTGTTGAAAATATAATGATTTGAAATAAGCCCCCCCCCCCCCCCCCCCTCTAATAAGCCCCCCTTCTTGGGGCGCCTGAAATAAATAAGCCCCCAGGGGCTTAATAGAGCTTTTATGACTCAGTAACTTGTGAAAGCGAAATATGCTCCGAGTTTGTTTTGGTAAAACTGTGTCTACCTTGTCAAATCCCCATTTCATTTTCCATTTTATTCATTAAAATAAAATAGCTCCATTGCTCATTTTCATTGGACCAAATTTCATGAGGAATCTGAATGCAGTACGACATGTTTTGATTTTTTTTGTATAAAAATGTCTGTTTCTGGTGTTTCAACTTTAATCGGGATGCCACTTTTTCAGCTCAAAGAAAAGAAAAAGCAGGCCAAGAAAGAAGGGAAAATAAAAATTGAAGAAGAAGAAGACTCAGATAAGGTAAAGCGCACTTGACTGGTAATATTCAAAAACTGGTCACATTTAAGGGAAATGTGTAGGAATGAACTGAAATTACAGAAATATTTTTAACAGGTTAAAGATAGCAGGGATTAAGTTATGCCCCAGAATCTTCTTTTTTGCCCCATTTGAATCCAGAACTGGAATTAGCTGGAAAGTGTGGAACATGCAGCGCTGTTGAAAAGCCAGTCTGGATTTTTCTAAGATAAGTCAAGTTGTGAAAGTATGTAAAAAACAATTTGTTAAGAAAAGGTATGAAAAAAGTATTTAATTTTGTGATAATGATTATGTGAAATGAATCATATATTATATGTGAATTGTGTTTGAGATCTTCGCAGTTTTACTACAGACTTGCAAAGAGAGCCTGACAGGCTTCAATGGAACCCATGACTTTTACGATGCTGGTTCAAACGCTCTACTTCTGAGCTATGAAGTCACTGGGAGCCCACGTCAAAATTGCGAGTTTTCGGCAAACTCCGCTTTATGGACACTCAGTAGTTACTACGGGAGTTTATTAGCAACCAGGACGGCAACGCTTGTTGTTTGCGGAGGACGGCTAAGAAATGTACCAAGTTTAAAACGCACGTGCAGAGCTAATGTACTTCCATTAACCTTTTGTTTAGCGACATTCTCGTTGCCGTCGCCGTCGTGTTTGCTTAAACTCCCTAGTAAACTCGCTTAATACTAGCCTGAGATCAGGCTCCTGAAGAAAAATTTGCGAGCGAAGCGAGCCGAGTCGCTGCCTGGGGCGAGAACGAAAGCGAATTTCGTTCTGCAACGACTCGGCTCGCTTCGCTCGCAAATTTTCTTCAGGAGCCTGATTTCAGGCTAGCTTAATACAGACACCTCGTTTCTACAGACAGTGGTTTTGTGGTTCCTACGTACGGTGTCCGTTTTATTAAAACAGGGCTCGACTGTACTCTTTTTTGTTTAAAATTCGGCTCTTAATTTATTTCTTGTTGTTTTGTACCCATAGTTAGCAAAATTAGTCCATTCCACAACTGTTTAAACTGTTCGCTGATTATGAACTCAAGAGAAGAGCGCAAGACGAAAAAGACACAGAGATGAGGTAAAGGAAGAAAAAAACGTCCAGCACAACCTTGACTTATGTTTAGACTTTATGTTGGTTTTTTCCATCTTTCTGTTGTTTTTCCGTCTCAACCTCGTTCCCAGGGTCTCTCTTCTTCCCGCCAAAAGCGAGAGAACAAGAGACCCGTCTCTTTTCTCACGCTTTTGGCGGAAGAAGAGAGACCCTGTGAACGAGGTTGTTTCCGTCTTTCTGTTGGTTTTCCATTTTTCTGTTGGTTTTCCATCTTTCTGTTCTGTTGGTTTTCAGATTAGTTTTAGGTCCTCCGCTCGCCAAAAGTTTTTTACGCATCAACAAGTTTCTACAAATCAACGAGGCGCAGGCGCGCAGCCGATTTTGTAGGAAACTTCCCCACATAGTTCCTCCGAATCACCTTTCTCTTTTTTTTCAATTCCTACAAAACATCTTAGTGTAGTACTTTTTAAGTGAAGCTGTTTTGTTACTTGTGTTTGTTCTAAGTATGCATGTGACTAAACAATGATGATATGTTTCGCGAAATTCAATACCCTTCTAGTCCACGTTTCCCTGAAATCTCGAAAATCTAACCTCGCGAAATATGACTTTGTCATTTTCGTGAAATGAAGTACCGGCAAAAATTAGTGAGAATAAGGTACTTTCAAAAACCGAGACAAGGTATTTTGTGCAAGTGATTCTTATCTTGTTTGCAGAAAGCGGCAACGTGAACATGAAATAGCTGAAGAAGAAGCGACAAAAAAGAAGAAAGAATGGGAAAAGGAATGGGAGGTAAGTGGCCATTGTACAAGTAGCCCACAGGCTTTTGGTTAAAAGACCCCCCTTACTTGTGGCCCTGAGTGTGGAACTGAATAAAAGCAAATTGGAATAGATTTCCTTCCTGGCTACAAGATTAAAGCCGTCACAAGCCCATTACTTGTCAGAATATTTGTTGAATGAGACACAAGCTACTCGGAAAAATGTTTCCGAATTCTCCCAACAGGTATCAAACGTTTGTTTGTTAATTCACTGATGCTAGTGAAGCCCAAAGGGCAAGCTTTATTTTTCGATTGAGCCTCGCGTTTAGAGAAGAGTCGCCTCTTTATAGAGAAAAGGCTACCGTAAAGTTCCCGAAATATCCTGCTCTGAAAATAAGCCCGATCACATGGGCTCCTGGCCCGATAAAGAGCTTTGAACAAAAATACGCCCAAATGTGAAAACAAATTACTCGTTAATACAGTGGAACCACGGACACTCGTTAATACGGACACCCGCTTATTACGGACAGTTCTGTTTGTCCCGACGACACATATTTTCTCTTATATCAGCCCGCTTAATACGGACACCCGGATAATACGGACACTTTTTCATGTCCCTTTGGTGTCCGTATTAACCGGGTTCCACTGTATTTTCCAAAAGGATTCCCGCCGTTCCTTTTAGTTTTACGATGTTGATAATTAGCAGTCAGCCTTTTTTCGATACTGTAAGAGGAGGGGGGGGGGGGGGGGGGGGGGGGGGGGGTGGAGAATATATGTTTCACAATAGGCCCCGGCGCGAACTCGCGCTCCGCGCTTTCCCGCTCAGAGCTCGACTTGTGAGCAAGTCTAAGTCTAACCGGGTACCAACAGTTGTCCAAGACTACAATTTGCTGTCATTCTATTTTTCTTTAAAAGGAGAGTCGAACAAACCGCGTTGATAGCTGGAGAACGTTTCAAGCTGGAGGGAAAAAGAAAAAAGAAAAGAAAGGTCGTACGGCGTTCAAACCACCAGCTCTAAGGCCAGAAAAACGCTGATGAAATGGGCGCCGCCAAATGCGTCAATCACCTCGAACTACTGAAGGGAATTGTGGGACTTCTCATCGTCAGAGTCTGCTTTTGTGTTTATAAAGTTCGTGTGCGTGTTGGAAAGCAAGTGCGAGATGTAACTCTTGTTAAAAATTGTAAATATTGCCCTTATTTTATACCCTCCATATCTGAAGTGTCCAAAACTTATTAAAAACTGGTCCATGTCTTCTATATGTTTGTGCTTCCTTTCTTTGTCAGCGATTCCCAGCTTACTGAGGCCGCGCGCTCAATTCAAGCGCAACAAAGACAAGTTGATAGCGAAGTCCCACCTCCAAGACGGGACTGAGCCCGCGGTTTTCCTCTCGGAAGTTGCTAAGTAACATGACGTATTTGCTGGTGCGATTGCTATCGGAGTACTCGTGAGTGCTCGCGCTAGTTTCTGATTGGATAAAATGATTCGGAAACTCTTCGAGTGTTTCAACGAAGTTTTGGCAAAACCGGCACTTGTTCCTCGACTATAAGTACGGAAGAAAAGCAGTGTATGAATGACATGAATCAGTTTGGTTCAGCAGTCAATTTGGTGCGGCTGGTTTATGCATTGCTCTTTTCTGTGCGGAACTAAGAACGCGTAAATTAGAGTCATAATTTTTTTTTTAATGTTTTGAACTTGCCAAAATTTAGACAATAGGCTTTACCATTCGCCATGTTAATTTTCAAAAATGACGCTCGTCGCTGGCTCGTGTTTACATAGCCTGATGCAAACTTGAGAGGAAATTTGGGAGAATTAAACGCGAGCCGCAAGCAAGCCTGAAATCGGCAAAATAAACACAACGAGCAACAATGGACAACAGTGTACAGTTGAACCTTTCTAATACGGACACAGAAGGGACGGAGCAAGAGGTGCCTGTCATAAATGGCGATATTAAACATGTTGATAAACGACATAAACTGATTAAAACAACTACTACTGTTTATTGTATGGACAACGGCACAATTGATTACGTTTGATCTGTAACCACAAACAGGAAATTGTATTCAAAACGAACTGTTATCACTGGAGTATACGTAATAAAAGAGGTTACGTTTATATGAATTTACTCTCTGTGGCCGAGATTTAGTGTCCGTTGTCTGTATTAGAGAGGGTTCGTATTATAGGGGTTTTCTTTATAGATAATCATGGGCATTTTGCCGGGACCAAGGGAACTGTGCGTAATAGAGGGTGTCCGTAATAGAGAGGTGTTCGTAAGGAGAGGTTCTCTGAGTTTTTAAAATTGAATAATTAGATAATTAGCCTGAATTTCAGCCGTCTGTTCTTTCGCTGATTCAGGCTAATGAATAATTTTAAATTGTAATTTTTACTGTAATTTTATTGTCACTGAAAAGCCCCGTAATTAAGGGGAGTGTCAAATTAAAGTATTGTATATACTTCATTAGTATCAGTGTTATAAATGTAGCTGGGGCGAAAAGTCCCCTCTACTATAATTCTGGACAACCGTACAACAGATCAAATCCTTCATAGAGAAGGTTTGCCGCAGGTTGCTGCAGTAATATTTCCTGTGTTCTTTGGCTTTTTACACAAAACGGTAACGTTGCATGATCCAACTCGACGGGAGCTCTGGTGTTGAAATGACCGCAAAATGGGCGGGGATTTGGTCTGGAGTGGCTGGGGCACGCAACGGGCCAAATTTGCTGAAATTTATTTACAGCGATTGCTGAAGCTACGTTTAGTATAATATTGCAATTACTATTTAATAGGCTTTATTTTTGAAACTCTCCAGTACATCGGTGCCAGGGGCGGGGGAGAACACTCCGCGACGCCTGGGACTTTTTTTGTATCTCAATCATCCAACAAAATATGACGTCACATCCGGTAAAAATTGCCTCGAAGAGTCGTTTTCGCGACTACCGAAATCAAGTTTCGAATAGACATGATTTCTTCGTTTTTTTGAACCTATGGTTTGGTTGAATTTTATACTATGGATATAAATAAGTTGCAGAGATATTGCTTCGACTTTTTCAGCAAAGATTTCGGCAAAAGAGAAAGGTTTAGTATTGTTTTGAAGGCAAATAACACAACGCGAAGTGCCGTGTCATGGCGGATATTTCCCGTTCTCAAAACAAGTGGCGTTCCATCTTTTGGCTCTAATAGTTCCTGGTTCTGTGATAACATCGATTTCTATAGCCCACTCGATTTACAGCAACATGGATGAAACATTGGTGGTCATAGTATGTAGTGTATACTCCGGGAAGGTAATTAGCACTCGCCGTAAAGTGTTGGAGGTCGATGTTTTTGCTCTTGACCCGTGTGTGTTTAATTGAAGACACAAGCGAAATCTTATACTGAAGGTTGGTATTTTCTTTTTCTACATCTCCTTGTTGAAGATTGTTGTTTCCAGTAAGACACAATACATGTATGCCCATGTATATTCCGGATTTGGGGTCATCAGTCGCTTTTGTTCCGTGAATTAATTTTAATTATCATGATCAAAGAACCATTGAACCAAGTATTGAATCCGAATTATTATTCGAATCATGTCTTAGCATCATGACCATTTACTTACAATTCTACTGTACAAAGTAGATCCAAAAATTTATCAAACCCTTCATAGGGTAAATAATATGTAATTATGGCAAAATGACTAAATACTGCAGGGGGCTAGATTTTCCCTTGACACAAAAATAAAGTTTATTATTATTATAATAAGCTTAATTACCCTCAATAATAGTTGACTGCTATATTAAGACCTGGTCTAGATCTTGGAACTCTCTCGACTGTGGCAGAAAAAGACTTCTATCATTCCCATATCATTGTTGGAGCCCAGCTGGGATGCATGAGATACAGTATACTCAATAAATTAATCCCTCCAACATCTGGGCATCAACAATGCATACAAATGCCGCAGCGACAGGATCCAGAAAACAGCAGTCCTGGCCTCTGCCCACATCTTGCAGATATTTCTATCATGCTACTAGGCTTATAAGGCTCATTGGGACTGGTTGTCCGCTGCCTAGCAGGTGTTTTTAGCCAGTGCATCCCCCAACTGCACTGTGAGAGACATGACATAATAGTACAGTGGAACCCGGTTAATACGGACACCAAAGGGACATGAAAAAGTGGCCATATTATCCGGGTGTCCGTATTAACCGGGCTGATATAAAAGAAAATATGTGTCGTCGGGACAAACAAAACTGTCCGTAATAAGCGGGTGTCCGTATTAACGAGTGTCCGTATAGCGGGGTTCCACTGTAATCATTATTATCCCCTATATTCTTATAAAATAACAGTGGGAGGGGGAAAGGGGATTTTAGAGCCAAGAAGGGCAAGCAATTTGAGGAATTTGTAAGGATTGTGTATAGGTAAAAGTTGTCATTTTCTTTTTGTTTTCTTTTCAGAAAATGTATGTTTCCTGTTTCCCCTAACTGATTAGACGAGATATGCACAAGACTTAACAGCCCAAGAAAAAAATGAGAAAACGATTTGAAAAAAGAAAGTCTTGATACATTGCTGATAGTAAAAAAGGGCTATTTTTCATCTTGACCCGGGGTGGGGGCGGGTTCTCAACCAAAGTTTGAGTGGGGGTGTGCCGCCCAGGCTGTCAAACCCTGACCCTGTTTATGACAAAAAATTTCCACTTCCCCTACCCTGTTTATGACATGTATTTACGGAAGAAGGTGTTTATTTGAGCATTTGATTCCCGAAAGTGATCTGTTTTGTTTTTCAACATTGATATCATTTTGTCGGACACAAGGTTGGATGGCAGCCAGGCCTGCAGAAATTGTCGGGGAAAATAATTCCTTGTGACTGAAGGGCACCGATGTACCCTGTCTATGATAGCATTGAGTCAAAAACCCATAGCCCTGTTTATGAATCTAGGTCGAAAACTCATACCCTATTTGGTGGCACATCCCCGTATAGGCCATATATGATGGGAGTATCCTCTCCCCAACCCCCCCTGGACATCAGTTGACAAGACAGCTTATGAGGAAAAGTCTACTGACTCTATTGATAATATATTATTTATAACAATGACCACAGCGCAATTACCTTATTGTATAGTGTGTTTTATTGTCTGTATTAATGTTTAGTTAATCAGGGTTTAAACTAGCCTAGTTAAGCTAGCTAAATTAATTAGATGCTCCTGTATAACCTGCAAACCTCCAAAAGGTCTAGGGGCACAATTGATTTAGTATCACCATTTAGAGTAATTAAAACTTGATTTACATTGACTCGACAAAAGTAGAATATTATTGAACTAGCTAAATCACAATTTAAATTTTAAAAGCCTGTAAAATATTGATGTTATTAAAATCAGTCTGCAATACAGACAACAAATATATAAAAAAGTAGTTAACTATATTTATGTATTACATGTATAACTCAATGATCAAACTTTAAAAATGACACTGCAAAGATCAAAGTGCCTTTCAATAACATAAATTCTGAAGTTCAAAAACCTCAGTGATCTTCTCTCCATCTCCCTCCTCTCCGAACCCCCATCCCGCACTCTAAGGAATTAGGCTTGATACTCAGGTTAGAGCTGTGTAAGCAGTCAAGCCAATCAGAATGAGCTGACTTCACACCGGTCTCATTCATACTCCTTAAATTGACATTCTGGTATTTACAACAGCAGTATTTAGCATAGTGCTACATGCACATATGGAGGATTGACCTACCAAAAAATTAATAAAACAAGAGAGCCTGCTTAGCTTGCACTGGCTAGACCTCTAATAGTAACAATTAAGTTACATATTTCCACATTTAGGGCCACAAAATGTTCACTTTGGTACAAACTGGTCATTAATAATTTTTATATCATATAACTCCAGTTATTATTGCGAGTATGAAGGCTTATAATATTCTATCACCTTCGTTATTTTTATTAAGACAGAACAGTTTTGTTCCTTTACTTTTTATTCAGAACAAAATAATATTAGCATTTTAATGTTGACATTTTTTTAAAGACCAATGAACTCGGAAAGGTGATTGCATGACACTAATATATAATACTGGATAAGTTCAAAATTGAAAATACATGTACA
Organism: Desmophyllum pertusum; assembly: GCA_029204205.1. Taxonomy (NCBI): domain Eukaryota; kingdom Metazoa; phylum Cnidaria; class Anthozoa; order Scleractinia; family Caryophylliidae; genus Desmophyllum; species Desmophyllum pertusum. Next base: position 253,954 of record MU827823.1, read on the forward strand.
TGTATGTCACATTACTCACATATAATTTAGACAAAGAGACAGGTTTGTACATGTAACAGGACTATACATGTACTGTCCAATTTGGGAAATAATTGGATGATTAAGGGCCTGTTTACATGGAGGGAGTGACCCGGGTCACCCTCCTAGCCGGGCTAAAACATAGCCCGCCTTTACATGGGCGGGCTATTAGGGCGGGCTATCATATATGCGAGCTATCTTTTTTGGTGGGCTCTTGTTTTGGTGGGCTCATATTTTGGCGGACTATTTTTATTGCAACGGCGCGATTTATTTACGCTTAAAAGCACTACATAACAAACATGGCAGCAAGAAGAAAGGCTATAGCGGCGAGTTTGCTGTTTTTATTGCTTGTTCCGCCATTATCGCGGGTTTTGAAGTCAACAGAGATACCCGCCTAGGAGGGTGACCCGGGTTGACCGTTTTACATGCAGAAAAGATAGCCCGCCTAGCCGGGTGACCCTGGCAAGCAGACAGTGTGACCCGGGTAGGCAGGCTATCTTTTCTGCATGTAAACACTTCAGTGTGCTTTGTAAAGAAATGTATGAAAAGTTGGCCCTCCCAGGGTAGCCCGGCTAGGAGGGTGACCCGGGTACCCAGGTCACCCTCCCTCCATGTAAACAGGCCCTAAAATTCCGAGGACTGCTTAATTGGATGAGGCTGTAAATACGCCGAGTCCAATTTGGCAGTACGAGGAATTTTTTGAATCCAATTATTTCCCAAATTGGACAGTATGTAGTCGTATTACGTGTTGATTATATATTGTGCACGGAAACTTGCGCTGTCCAATTTGGGAAATAATTGGATAGTTGCTTGAATAGGATTTTGCAGTAGTAATATAATTAGCAATAAAATTATTGGTCAGTCTGCAGTTTTTGTTTTACCAGCAGGTGCATTGCGTGTACATGCCACACCAAAGTACCCTGCGAGCAGGCTTATATATATAGAGTCCCCTGCCTCCAAGAAGCCAAGTCTGTTGTAAGATTACTCCAACTACTGCCTTGATTACATGTCAGTATACGCCAAAGACTATGATCGCATGCCAATAGACCCTTCCACGGTTTTTTCAACTTTTGATATTGTCCAGTTTAGCAAACCTTGAAATTAGTAAAATGGCCTGAGGTGCTCTTTCCAGCTGCAGTGTAGATTTTTGCTAACTGGCCAATATCAAAAGTTGAAAAAAAAACCCGTGGATACACCACACACTTTTGAAACCCATGGAAGATTTCATAAACCCTTCTAAAATGTACTCTGGGCATTTATTTATACCTACATATTTGTATGCCTTAAGTTCTTTTAAAAGCCTGCAAATTATCTGAAAACATGCAGACTCGGCAGTCAATCTGCAGTCTGTATTTTATACTGACCGACCCTGTCAAGGGTTTGATAATTCAAAACTGTTTAAACTTAAGGATCTACTTTGTACAGTAGAATTGTAAGTAAATGGTCATGATGCTAAGAACATGATTCGAATAATAATTCGGATTCAATAACTTGGTTCAATGGTTCTTTGATCATGATAATTAAAATTAATTCACGGAACAAAAGCGACTGATGACCCCAAATCCGGAATATACATGGGCATACATGTATTGTGTCTTACTGGAAAACAACAATCTTCAACAAGGAGATGTAGAAAAAGAAAATACCAACCTTCAGTATAAGATTTCGCTTGTGTCTTCAATTAAACACACACGGGTCAAGAGCAAAAAACATCGACCTCCAACACTTTACGGCGAGTGCTAATTACCTTCCCGGAGTATACACTACATACTATGACCACCAATGTTTCATCCATGTTGCTGTAAATCGAGTGGGCTATAGAAATCGATGTTATCACAGAACCAGGAACTATTAGAGCCAAAAGATGGAACGCCACTTGTTTTGAGAACGGGAAATATCCGCCATGACCACGGCACTTCGCGTTGTGTTATTTGCCTTCAAAACAATACTAAACCTTTCTCTTTTGCCGAAATCTTTGCTGAAAAAGTCGAAGCAATATCTCTGCAACTTATTTATATCCATAGTATAAAATTCAACCAAACCATAGGTTCAAAAAAACGAAGAAATCATGTCTATTCGAAACTTGATTTCGGTAGTCGCGAAAACGACTCTTCGAGGCAATTTTTACCGGATGTGACGTCATATTTTGTTGGATGATTGAGATACGAAAATTTCAGCAGTTTTTCTGCCCCCCCTGATCGGTGCAGAAGAAACGACGTTTTTGTTGGTGGAAAAAATACGTGATCCAAACTTTGCCCTCTCTCCGCCTTCATCAAGGCTTGGTAACTCAGCTCGTGGATTGATTTTACATGACCGCGGAAAACATTTTCGGATACACATATTTTATTTTCGCGTATTTCTTGCTGTCGAAGACGTAGAAAGACCAACTCTTAGCTCTTGTACAGCTTTTAACTCGTGGTAGTAAGAATTTCTAAATTAGATGTTTAATTTGAGCGAAGAAGTTGTTTTTGATGGCCTATGGGCTAGTTTGTGATGGGTTGTGTGTGTACTAGCTTGTCAAGTACTTCGGGGCACGAACACGAAACTGGAGATGGTTTGAACACGACAAGATATTAAGACTACGACAGAGTTTAATTCCTCAACACAGAAACAATGAGTCGAGACATGGACGCACATAATATTGCAGCCTTTATCAGGAATCGAGAAGTAAAGGTAAAGGTTTATGTTGTGAATTGCGAATGATACCCACTGCTGGACCGCAATTTATATTTCTTCAATCATTTGTGGAATTGTCTTCTCTTTATAGTCGTCCATCACGCGAGCATTTCAGAGAAGATTTCAACTCCATCCACCTTTTGTGGAAAGGCTTGGACTGGAAACGGAAACTCGAGGTAAAATGAAAACTTGTTGCTCTCTAGATATACACGATTATTTACGTTCTTGATATAAATGTGCCTCTCTCATGATTGCTTGCCTACGAAACAACATGTTGTCTTTTTGAATGTTTATTTTGGGTCTGTGTTGAATATGTTGTAGGATTCAATCTACAGGAGTCTCTTTCGTTGATTATCGCGTCTATGAATAACACTGGCAAAGAAACATAACTTTTTTGATTGCATGTTTGACGGAAATCGAAATTCCAGCTTTTCACTTTGGTCAACATTCACCTAATTTCATGCAAAAATCGCCAATCACGTTCGCTATTCGTGAACACGATTTGGAATAACCTGGAATGTTTAAGAACTTAATTAGCACACAATTTGAAAACCTCTTCACATAATACAAAATTCCAACAGAGGAAGTAATTCAATTGTTATTGAAACCTGCTATAGCCAATTGTTAAATTTCCGATATTTTTTCAGGAAAAGCATTTTATTAGACTCACCCAAAATGTGGTGTGGATATTGCACGGGGAGTCAAGCTATGCGACATAGAAAATGCATATTATTCAATTTATTTTTTAACTTGACCTTGTCTCAAACAACAGAAGCTGATGGTAAAACATCGATCTTTTTCGTCTACAGTTATAGATAATTTATAATTTTCTACAGAGAAATGACATAAAATTATTGTTTTGTTTTTTGGAATATAACAAAAGGTCTAATTATATCATCAGCCCAAAATCCCATACAAATGTGCACACGATTATTAGTTAATTTTTCTAAGTGTCCAAATTAATTTGGATCTGTTCTAAATGAATGAATGTGATATAATTGACTAAAAATAAAAATATCAAAAATTTCCTTTGACAGCCAAATGCACCTCCACCCCCTCCCACCCCCCCCCCCCCCCCCCCCCCTAAAAAGAAAAATAATAATGATATGATACTGGTAAAAACTTAAGACGATTTCCGCTGGATGTTCGAGCAAAAAGTGCAAAAAATTAAGTTACCAAAAAAATACTCATAGCACGGTAACATTTTGAATACAGTTAAGAAGAAATTATCGATAAATTAGCTCCCAAGCTGACCCCGCGAGAGAAATCATTACATATTTTAATTAAAAAGACGCTTCATGTCAGTTCAAAACAAAATGGCGTGCGTTTTTATCATTTTTTTACGAGGTTCGACATTAATTTTCTCGAGAATGCTTGAGAATTTAATTGCGGGATCACTTGGAGAAGTGAATTAAAGAGATATGTTTCAAATAGTATTCAAAATGTTACCGTGCTATGAGTAGTTTTTTAGTAATTAATTTTTTGCACTTATTGCTCGAACGTTGAGCGGAATCCGTCTTAATCACCCCAGATTTCTCAGTGTTAGTACAGTGGAACCCCGATATAACGAAGTGCCGAGGGACCGGGAAAATGTGTTAGTTATTATGGGGGTTTGTTATCTTGGGGTTTTACTGTAACTTTGTCCGGGCAGGCTGAAGAATACCATAATTTCGTTATAGCAGGGACTTTGTTATGAAAGGGGTTTGTTATATCGGGGTTCCACTGTAATTATTGTGCTATTGTTTCTCCTCCAGGGTCACTCTGGGTGTGTTAATTGTTTGGAATGGAATGAACCTGGAAAGTAAGTTACATGTTCGTTAATTTTGAAATCATGCATTCTTGGGCTTCAACTATTAACTGTAACAGATCCTGCAGCTATCACTCTAACTTGTACTTTACCGTATTTACAGTATAAATACATGTATGTTCAAAGGGTGGATAACACTATCCACTGGATAAATCACCATCCATGGATAAGTGTTAACAAAACATACCACTCTATCCACTGGGCTTGCGATTTATCCGGTTGATAGCATTATCCATCCTCTGAACAACCAGGCCCTGGCATGCAACTAAACCCTGGGGCGGATCTGGGGGGGGGGGGGGGGGGGAGTTCGGTCAAACACCCTAACCTAAAAAAAAAAAAAAGAGAAACTATTGGAACTCCAAACAAACAAAATAGAAACAGTATACGAAACGTTTGGAATATTGAGACAACAACCTAAAAAAGTACCTTGTCGTTGAAGTCGAATACCCCAAAAAAAACTTCCCCTAAAATTATTCCTTTTTTACCGCTTCCGCTTGAGCCTATTTGTGTATGTGTTAAAACTAGGGGTACCATATTGGAAGTGAAGTGCTGCCACATTTGTAATTTCATTATCATCGTTGGTTTTATAAAACAATGTCACGCAAGATCCTTTCGTGCATTTGCGTCTCAAAATAACCTTATACTAACAAAGCGCAAAACCAACATCTGGTAGTGACAGACACATTTGTTACAATGTCACAGCCAGATTTAGGACACTACTTCCAAATATTTAATTTTCGAGGAAATTCAAGTAAACCAATTGTGAACACAATGCAACGTGTCCAAATATTTAATTGTCGATCTGATTGAAGTAAACCAATGCACGGCGTGCGTGAAATCATAGAAAAAAGGAGCACGCGACTCGGATCTCACAAAGGTCAGTTCATATGTTCGCTTGAAACATAACAGGGCGGCTTGGTAATAAAACAATGTCACGCAAGATCCTTTTGTGCAAGAGCGTGTGCAACAGCGTCTCAAAACAGCCGAAATCGGCAACAATCAAGCATCAGAGCGTCTCAAAACAGCGTCTCCTCGAGCGCGCAAAAGAAATCCCGAAAACAACAATCGTCTCTTCTCGTGCAAATTCGAGCGTGCAATAGTCGTCACAAATCAGACTTTTCACGTGGAGGGGCCTGGGTACTGCTAACAAACATCTTACCGGCAGACGGAAATCCTGAAATCGAAACACAGGACAGAAATAGGAGGCTGCCCTGTGCGGGCAGAAATAACTGCTATCAGACGTTCTTTACATATGTCGCACTACATCCACTACTGTAAGTTCGTGGATTATGACGTGCTGTGGTTAAGACCTTAGCACAACAACAACAGCAACCCCAGAGAATGCTGCTTGTTTATCCAATTTTTGAGGAAGCATGATTTCTGTTTGAATACAGCATCTAATAAGTTTGTGATGAGTACATCAAATAGAATACCTTTGAAAACAAATTTAGGATTTCTAAACAACAGAAATCCACCTCGATTATTGTCAATTTTGTGGCATAATCTTGACCTTTTTAAATTTTTTTCTAGTTATTGTGACAAAACTCATAGCAAATAAAAAACTTCAAATTACCCCTCAAATTGCTGAAAATCGCATTTCCAGACCCCCCTAGAAACTCCCGCCTCTGGCGGTCATTGTCCCGCCTTCGCCGGTCATTTTCTCAAACCCCACTTCGTTAAATGCTAGATCCACCCCAGAAACCTAAAGATCAAGTTAGTCGCCAAATGGCCACCAAAGGAAACAATTAACTTAGAGGGTGTTATAGTTTGTAATTTACTATTCCCAGTCACAACCGACTTCCAGTTGCATGTGCATGTGCACACTAAGTGCCCGGCCACTCCTCGTGGCTGAGAACCTGTAAGCATACATTAAGTTGTTCTCATTATGTTTTCCAAATAATCTTGATCCAGCGGATCCAAATCACAAGAGAGGGTTGACACAGTGTGGCTTTTCTCATTGTGATGTTTGTTTTTAGGTATCAGTGTGCATTATATACACTCAGCTTCTCACACACCACTGGTAGCCATGTCAAGCCGACCGCCGCAAGCCTGACCTTTATTGTAAAATCAAAAACTATACACATATCACGCTAAAACTGGGAAGCTTCCAAAATTACAAGCTTTGTACATCAGTTACATTGTATAACGCCGAAATTAAAAAATACAACAAAATACTACTGAAATTCTTTGGGTGGGTGGGTGGGAAGGTCAGTAATGGCGGACGCAACAAAAACAACTGCCCGCCTCACCGGTCACATGACCTATACCCAGGCCCCCAGCGGTGTGTGAGAAAAACATTTTCCACTTTTTTCGTTTCACTCAGCCAGTGGAAAATTACCCTTATTTTGTATGCACTTATTCTTCTATAGCCTCCTTGTGTCTGGGTCAGATGATCTCAATGCCATATTATGGGATCCACTGCGACGTCATAAAAAGTGTTGCATCAAGACAGGTCACTCTGGAAACATCTTTTCTGTTAAGGTATGGCATCCAATATACAATGTAACTGTAATATTGTGTGTAATAGAACGATTTCGCATAAGCCGATTTTTCTATGCTAATGAGTACCATTACATGCTAATGTAGAGGAACAATAGAGAATTCCGTGCGCTGAAATAAACTATTGTTTAAAATTCGAATTTGTGCACGTACCACACGCACCAAACGTGTATTACATGCTGGTATCTACACAAATTCGAATTTTACACTATAGTTTATTTCAGCGCACGGAATTCTCTATTGTTCCTCTACATTAGCATGTAATGGTACTCATTAGCATAGAAAAATCAGCTTATGCGAAATCGTTCTATTAGGCCATGTTGATATAAATTATCAATATTCTAACATGGCTACAAAAGAAACGTTTTGTCCCAGTAACTTTCCAGTGAAACTTTGGTGTTCCCACTGAACATTTCTCATTCTCCATGACTTCGCCTCCATTAAATAAACTTTCAGAAATCTGATAATCATTGTTATGACAATTATCTACGTCGTGTTTTGTAGTTTTTGCCACAGACTGGAGATAGGATCATTGCAACAGCTGCTGCCGATGCTAAAGTTCAGATCCACACAGTGGAAACACAGGAGACGTCGCAAGTATATAAATGCCATATTGGACGTGTGAAGAGACTTGCTACAGCTCCAGACACTCCATACATGCTGTGGAGTGCATCCGAAGATGGAAACTATAAGGTGAGCAAAAAGGCGAGCAAAAAGGCACATACACCAGTCAAGCCCTCTCCATTCCCCCTCCCCCTTCCCTCCATACATGCTGTGGAGTGCATCTGAAGATGGACTATAAGGTGGCGCAAAAAAAGCACATGTACCAGTCAAGCCCCTCCTGCAATTCCCCCCACCCCCTCCTCCCCTCCTTACATGCTGTGGAGTGCATCTGAAGATGAAAAAACACATGTACCAGTCAAGCCCAAAGATGATCTTCAACATTTCCCTTCCTTGATTTCTCTTCTCTACCCCCTCCACAGACCTGTGAGATGTCCTCATGGATTTTACCAATTAAATACACGTAAATGTAGAACAAATTGAATTAATTTTTAAAGCCAAATGTTTTCAATCTTTTTATCAGGCAATTTGATCTGCGGCAACCACACACATGCAACACGAACAGTAAAAACTGTAAGAATGTACTCATAAACCTCAATATTTACGTTGGTGCCATGGCAGAGGCAAAGTGTCTTGCAGTAAATCCTCTACAACCAGAACTTCTTGCCGTTGGATGCAATGATCCCTTTGTAAGACTGTATGATCATAGAATGTTATCATCGCATAGCTTCTCAGATGTGAAGAAACCTTCCAACGGTAGCTGCAGCAATCCTGAGGATGTAAAGCTACCTCCTGGATGTGTTCAATACTTTGCCCCTGGCCATTTGCCGCCACAGCTAAGCAAAGATTCGCGAAGGCGATTTCGAACCTACGTTGCTACGTATGTAAACTTCTCACCTAATGGACGTGAACTGATTGCAAATTTAGGTGGTGAGCAAATATACTTGTTTGATATTAAACAGCATCGAAAGGTCATGAAGTACCAGGCAGTGAATGGAATGCTTCATCGCTCACTTCAAATGGTGTGGTCAAAAGTGTCGTAGATAATTTTGGTATTTCTTCTTCAAGTAAAAATGGATTTTCATCCTCTGCTAACGGAGCAACAAATGGCTACAAAATCCCTACCTTAAATGGAAGAGGAAGTACGGCAGCCACAGATAAAAGACCTTCCAAAATCTGTTCATAGCAGCAATCATTCAGCTAATGTTTTGCAGGAGTTGCCACCCAAAGCTCTTGAACTTAAGGCAAAAGGAAATGATGCATTTTTGTCAACAACAGTTTTGTGTAGCTGTCAACTTGTATAATGAGGCGATATCTCATGCTTCTGATTCTGCTGTCCTGTATGCCAACAGAGCTGCTGCTTTTATCAAGCGGGCATGGTATGTAACAATTCTTTCTTGTCTCTTGTGTATGTTTGTTTCTGTTTAGTTATTAATAATGACTTTATGATACATGTATATTGGTAACTTGGAATACCCCCCTTGTGACATTGTTCCAGAAAATATCCATAACCCTGCCGCATAAGGTTTTTTAATTAACCCCCCCCCCCCCTCCCCCTCAAACCCACCCCTCTGGATAGTCCAGTTTAGCTTCATACGTTTCTTTAATTTTGGCTTTTAAGGACCCGGACGGCGTAATCTGCAGGTGTGCAGGTATGTGAGTGCAGGTGAGTAACCTGGGGTTAACGGCTAGCGGTTAGTTAGGGTTAGGGTTAGCTTTTTTTAAGGGTGTTCTGGGCTATTCTGGTTACACCTGCACTCGCACCTGCACACCTGCACCTCAAAATTACACCGTCCATTTTGAGATCCCCTCCTCCTCAGAATTTCCAATGACCTTCCTTTGGAAACTAGCACATTCATGGATCCAAATATATATTTTTTTAATTTGTCATCGATTTCTCCTTCCAATTTGTTGAAACAGTCCAAAACAAGATCGTGAACAGGAAAAGCGTACATACAGATGTCAGGAGACTACAGTCAACTCCAATTATAGTGGACACCCTCGGGGCGGTAGTTTGGAGTCCGAAATAGCGAGAGTCCGCAATAGCGGGAGTCCGCAATAGCGGGAATGTCCGCAATAGCGGGAGTCATTTTCAATCAAACCTCTAGCTTTTGCCTGGTGGAGGGCTGGATTTTGTCCATAATAGTGGGTATCCATAATAACGGGGGTGTCCGCAAGGTGAGAGTGACGTATCAAACTCCAGTCAATCTCTAAGCCTCGCATTCCATAGACTGCAAAACAGTCGTATTTTTCGCGTTTACGATTCATACGCGACGAGGTCTTCGAATGAAAGGTCTGGAAGCGAGTGTGAAAACGGAGAGTAGGACTGGGGAGAGACGCTGAAAATACGACTGTCGGCTTTCCATACAACAAATTCGTTCGAAATTCCCGTTGCTCCAGGAACGGAAAATTCCCATTGGTTGAATTTTGATGCCACCTGTCAACAAAAATGTTCATCGCACCTCACAGAGATATTCGAAGCCGTTGTCAATTCTCACAGTAAAACGAGAGCTCTTCGTGGAATTTGCATAATTTACGACAACTGAAGTTTCGGCGGGTCTAAAATGGGTCTCTGTTCCGGGAAGATCTGGCAGAAAATGTTCATGTCCTAGGAGCCTAATGTCAGAGAACGACGAGCTTAAGCTTCCTTTAATGGCGGCTGTTCGGAAATAATAATTATGCCACTACAATAGCTCTGTTGATACACGCGCGCAACTTTTATGGAGATGTCGGAAATTTACCGGGGATATTTACTCCTTCGTTTCAATCTCAAACCGTCCTCTCTCAAGTTGCGGCGTCGTGATCCAGTAGCGATGGTAAAAGTTTGATTGCTCTTATTTAATTTCTCTTTTAAAATTTGCGAACACAGAGCAGAGGGCACACGGCGAGCAAACTCTCAACGAAAGATAGTTCCTTCTTCAAATTGACAGCGACAGGTCGACTTGATAACCTCGCGTCAAAGGCCTGCAACGTTTTTCAATTCTTTGGGGCTCGGCAAGTATGTTTCGTGGATATCCATTTAGTTTTAAAATGTCAAATATTAATTGCGATACAAATCTGCCATTGTCTGGCGTGCTCGCTACGTGTACTCTTATTATTTTTCCCTCTTCGCACGAGGCGGGTTTCTTCAGGGTTGTGATTCATCGGCCGATTTCCCTTCAAACAGAACACTTCCTACATTTTACAGGCCATATAGAACAAAATAATCTCAAGACTCTTCGTTGACATCAACACTGAAGAGCGAACATGGACACACAACAAAAAATCATGGGTGGAGCTGTCAAGTATTTTTTAACACCTCAGCGATATTATTTGAACCCTGGTCAGAACGAATTTGTTGTATGGAATGCCAACAGTCGTTATTTTTCTTGCCTCACCGCCCTGCGGACTGCGCCGCGAGGCTTGCGCGCGAGGATCACGCTTACGGCGCTTCGCGCCTTATTGAGCGGAAAAATAACGACTGTTTTGCAGTCTACGCCATTCCAAAAAAAAAAAAATAATGCCACAACAGCTTTGTGAGGACCTGCGAGACACGTATAAGCTAGGTATAATTATATGATATGCCGCCAAAATTATTTACAAAACCAGACTTCTTTCTCAGTGGTATATAGACGAGTGCAACTGAAAAACGTCTGCATCATAACTTTCTAAACAAATCATGTGTAGTAACATGCACATGCTCACTCCAAAGTTAATTAAATGAAAGTAAAATCAATTTTTAGTTCCCTGGATGCAGTTGTCCGATATCGGTCAAAGAAACCTATGTTATATGGCCCAAACTCCCATGAGTCTCCTGTAGCTCAGTGGTAGAGCATCCGACCGGTGTGCGGAAGGTCATAGGTTCGATTCCTGTTTGGAGAACTCAGAAATTCTTTTTCTGAGTAGCTTGTGTCACTGACTGAATAATATCTTTCTCAAGGAAAAGATGTTTCAAATATTTTGTTCTAGGCACCAAACTACTAAGTCATTTCTGACATTACAGGAGACAGGACAGATTTCTATTTTTACTATATATAAACCTTACCCTTAACCTTAAATCTCTCCATGCCAGAAGGTACATATTATGGTCATCACGCTGATTACATAAACTATATCTGCGAAATTGCAGACTTATTTAATATTTTTATTATTTATTTTATTGTCTACAGTTGTTGTTTTTTCCTCCTTCTTCAACCAAATTTGCTCCTAAGAAAATTTTTTTTTGAGCCCTGCTTCCCAACCTGCCCTGTTCTGTGCTGCCACTTTGGCCACATTCCAACTCATCCACCCTGCCTTGCTCCACTCTTTTTCCACAGTTCTTCTCCAAGTTGTCTCCACGTCTTCCTCTTGCCCTTACCCTAGTGTGGTCATGCACTCATTCTCACCCTCTCTCCTGAGTATTGTACTGTAAATGCTGTCAGTACAGTTTGAATAAATATCATTTAATGAAACAGGTGAATTGACTTCTTTCTTGACAGGGATGGGGACATCTATGCAGCATTGCGGGACTGCCACAGAGCACTTCGATTGGACCCCAATCACACCAAGGCGCATTTTCGTCAGGCTCGCTGTTTGTATGAGCTGCATTGGTTCCAAGAAGCTCTCTCATGTCTGAACCATTTCAAGTCAAAATTTCCAGATCAAGCCGAGGGAGGCGCTGCAAAGACTCTAGAGAGAGATATCAGAGCAGCTGCATTTGCCGAGACTGAAGGTGGGTGGTGCCTAGATAAAGGTAAAGCTGTTTGGGGCCAAACTGGCCCACACTGCCGGAGCTTATCCCAACTAGGAGTATTGCTAACTCCCCCTTGGTGGGATGCTAGTCCAACACCGGGTTACCTCCTGGCCGGCTTTTTATTAGGTTGCCCTAACAGTTTGCCGGTACCCATTTATACTCCTGGGTGGAGAGAGGCACTGTGAGAGTTAAGTCCCAGGTGAGGTACTCTGGATTTAAAGTGACGGGGAGGTGCAAAGGATTTTTTGGGTAGTTTGATTTTAGAAGGGATTTTTGGGGGGTCAAAAGATTTACTGTAAAAAAATTGTTACCGTATTTAGTGCTACGGATTTGTAGTACACTGGTCTCATACTTGTAGTAAATCAGGAAATGTGTAAAGGTTCAAAAATTCACTCGGCATGGGATTTTTTGGGGTTTAATTTTGATTCAGGGGATTTTTTGGGGTTTCGCTTCAAGCCCTTTTTAGGTTTTAATTTACATCCCCATTCGCACCTCCCTGTCACTTTAAATCCGGAGTACCCCCCTGGGAGTTAAGTGTCTTGCCCAAGAACACAGCACAGTGACCCCGGCCTGGGCTCAGTTCTGGTGGTACCTGGTTATCTTAAATTCTTACTTCCCAAATAATAAGTTACATGTAACTTCAATGTGTCATCATTTCCGAAGTATTAATATAAATTGCAAAATTACATTAAATGTAATTTAATTTGCTATTTAGTTAAAATTAACATTTATACAGCAGACTTGGTCTCGTCTTTCCTCAGTATATGCCATATTTTTTACCATCTTAGAGAGTGATGTTGTTGTATAGTACATATTAATATAGTGTAGAGGTTGTAGAGACAACATATTACATGTAAGTGCCCTTCTCTTTCAGACAATGATGACGAGGAGACAAGCGGCCAGTCAGATGCTTTTCCCAGTCGACGCAGGAGGCGACTTAGCATTGTATCTGATCAAGAGAAAGACTTCCGCTCTGAAGCTCTTGATTATGAGCAGCGGTTCTGTGGACACTGTAACACAACTACGGACATAAAAGAAGCCAATTTCTTTGGCAGCAATGGACAGTACATTGTGGCAGGCAGTGACGATGGTTCTTTCTTTATGTGGGAAAAGGAGACAACAAATCTAGTAAGAGTATTGAAGGGAGATGATTCTATTGTGAACTGCTTGCAGCCACACCCAAGCACATGTCTTCTGGCGACAAGTGGAATTGATCCTGTGATTCGGCTTTGGAATCCATGTCCACTGGACGGGGAAACACAGGACAGACATATAGATGAGGTTGAAGCTGCCGCTAAGGCAAATCAACGGAGAATGAATGCCGACCCTTTGGAAGTGATGCTAATGAACATGGGGTACAGGTCAAGATTCACTATGGCTGAAGGAAGTGATGAAGACGATACAGAAAACACCCATACAATGTCGCACTAGCTAGACAATAAATTGTGATGTGATGTCACTGCTGCTAGAACTCAGTTCCAGGTAACTGACTTATGGTTAAGTTGTTACCTTGGTGAGCAAAATTCCGCTTTGGTAATGTTAATTAATGTATTCAGTGCTTGCAAAATGGTGTCATTTTCTAAAGGTTTTAAGGAGTGCAAACATCAGATTTAACCCAGGATTTAACAATCTAAACTGTCTAGTTTTATTATTAATTTGAGTTTGAGGTAACATCCAAGAGATGCTCAATTGCACATGTGTGTTCACCAATCACATTTCATGATTCACTTTTAACCCTTATTAAACAAGGGGGAAAAGGGTGTCTGAATGTCCTGCTTCCCGTACCTTGCCGTTTCTGCCCCTTCTGTTGCGGCTCCCACGGCTTTGTGCTTTTTCTAATTGCAATTTTTTTATTATTATGCATTGTTGCAAACCTTTTTCCGATGTCTCCCAGTTCCCACCACCTTGAGAATCCTGCTTTTCCCCCTCTCTTCTCCCCCCCCCCCCCCCCCCTTACTCCAGAAGGGGAAGGGTTATAAATTGAGCATTCACGGATGATATACTACAAATGAAGCCAGAACTTGCCAAGAAATGTTGCATAAGGATAATTATAATAATTATAGTCCTTTGAGTGAAATTGGTAATAACGTCAAGCGATGCTACATGATTAACCCTTTCACTCCCGAGAGTGCTAAGTTCAAAACTGAGTTTAAAATGTTGAATTCCTTTTGCAAAAGTGTCAAAAACAAACAGCACGACATGAAAGTACTGCTCAATAGCTTTCATTTGAATGGTCACACACTAGGGTTTCATCCACTTATAAGGCAAGAGCAATGAGAGCTCTCCAAACTCCCAACAGGTTATACCTGGGTGGAGACATACTAATCTGGGATTGGCGTCAACTTTGAATTTCATGATATGACTTCAGTAAATGTTGTATTCTTTATAACAAAAGAGAAAGGTTGAGATAAAGAAGTGTAGACCTGTTAGATTTGTTTGATCTCTTGTCGCTTTGTAAAACTCTTAGGCCCCATCCACACTAATGAATTTTCATTTGGAATTGCATACTTTTTGATGTGCTTTGACACCTATCGTCCACACTACAAAAATCGAAAATGCTGATCGTTTTCATCGAAAATGCCATACATTTGAAACCCCTGTCCAGAGTGGAGACATTTGAAAACGGCTCCCTATCGTATCAGTGTGGACAGTGAAAACAGAGGTTTTCGAAAACACCAACATCATTCACACCACAAACATCGCAGGCGTGTATATTTGTCGCATGTGCAAATGACTGTTGTAGCGTTTTTGAGCATTTTAGTGTGGACTGAGAAAATGGTTAAAACGGAGCTTTTTGAAAACGCAGCATTTCGAAAGTTCGTTAGTGTGGGTGGTGCCTTAGTTTGTTAATTTACTTTTTTTGAAATTATACAATCTTATGATAAATTACAAAATGATGTAATGAAAAGTAAGGTTTGCGAGGTGTTGTTTTGGAGGGTTCCCATTGTAGTCTTGCCCTTGTTGTGTATGTCGATCAAGGACAGTACACAGACAGGGTGACAAGTGTGACCTGGGCTTTGTGGTTTTGAAAGTTGACACTGTTGTACTTTTGTCAAAATGGACCTTAGCAATGGGGGAACATGAAGAGCCCAATAATATTGTTATTTTTGCTCTGCTGATAAATATTTAGTGGATTTGTTCTTAGGAAATGTATTTTGCTTTCTATGGCATTGCAGAATAAATTAACTTTTTTCTCAGTCTGTACGAAGTAATTTTTATAATGTATTACAGTCGAAGTCCACTTTACAGACACCCACTTTTAAATATGGAAATTTCCTAATTATTACAGGCAATGGTTTTGGCCCTAACTCTTACTTGTACATTTTCTTTTAAATTAATACAGACACCTCATTACAGTGAAGATGACACTACCGTCACAAAGTTTTTGATTGATTTTTGACGTCTTTCGGATGGGTTCCGTTTGACTTGACCAATCAAAATCCAAGGAGTGTTGGAGGCGGAGTCGTGAAATTTGAATGGTTTTAGTTTCTAGTCCAGTTCAAATGTGGCGCCACAAAACGGAACCCATCAAAGTTGTCAAAAATTAATCAAAAACTTTGTCGAGTGGCAACGGTAGCGTCATCTTCACTGTAATGGGATTCGACTGTATTAGGTTTTCAAAGCTTAAATTATTGGACCAAAACTTACTTGGTTTTGAACGGCAAATAACAATTTAAAATCATGGCAAACTTTTCATGAACAAAACTAACTGGTAGTTTAGTAAAATATAAAAATTTGTATATTGCTTCTGTTCCTGGCTCCAAATAAAAGTGAAGCATTTTCCTTACTGGTTGCCGTGATTTATTTTAATGTTAAATCTGACCATTTGTAATGGTAACAGAACTTCATGTTGTAATTCGGTCTGTAATCATATGAGTGATCATCAAAATCGGACGACCGCGCAGTGGCAGTATGATTACAGACCAAATTGGACGACACAAAGTTCTATCACAAAATTTGAGGAAGAACTTTAGACAAAGCAAAGCTCACTAATAATTTATCATCTTTATGAAGAAATTGAGGAAAAGAATTTCAAAAGAATTTCAGTCACAAGCAGGAACCCAATCAAGTGCACGGCACGCAAATTTTGTTATTGGACACCTTGTTATTGGATACATCGTTATTGAACACTTTGCTGCTCGCGCTCCAATTTGATGAAAAATAGAGCGTGCTAAGAACCAATCACTTTCGAGAATTTTGTTATAGTTATGATTAAGGCCCAGTTCAGACGCCGTACTTCACATGAGCCGAATCGAATTCGAATTTAGGCCGACCCAAATTAATTTAGACCGACTGAATTGATTCAGACGCCGAGCTTAATTCAGCCAAACTTTGTTTAATAGCTGTTATATTGAAAAATGCATTATAATAATTCATGCATTTGTTTCGGCTCATGTGAAGTTCGGCGTCTGAATCAAAGCCGGTCCACAGCCGTTATTCCCAGCTGAGCTAGGCGGGAAGAACGGCTGAGCCGATCCGAATTCATTCAGCCGTTCCGAATTGATTCAGACGCCGTACTTCACATGGACTTAATTCATCGAATTCGATTCGGCTCATGTGAAGTACGGCGTCTGAACTGGGCCTAAGTGAGACATCAACCGACACCGTAAAATCCCGGTTATAAGCCCCCCTGGTTATAGGCCTTTTTCCCCGCTTCCTCATCTGTTCCGAGGAGCGAACAGCTTTTTGAGAGCAAAGCTTGAGGAAAACTGAGCTACAAGGAACAGATAATGTCTGAGGACAAATACCGTAAAAGCTCTATTAAGCCCCCGGGGGGCTTATTTAAGTTCAGGCCTCAAGAAGGGGGGGCTTAATAGAGAGGGGGCACTTATTTCAAATCATAAATTTTACTATTACACCACTAACTAAAACAGAACAAGAAATGGGTTATGTATGACCGTCTTACAAAGGAAACGTCATTTATACCCTAACTCAACGATAGTTCTGGAAATTAAAAACCACGTTTCAATACAAAGTGACTGAAACGCCAGAAAATATTGCTGAAAAGTCATTTACATCAGCCTGACGGAAGGAGGGGGGGCTTATTACAAAATCTGACTTCCAAAGGGGGGGCTTATTAGATGGGGGGGGGGGGGGCTAAATAGAGCTTTTACGGTATAAAGCCAAATAGTCAGAGGCTATTGTGTTTATTATCCTTCAAATATTTTTAACCAAGGCTGCTCTCCTTTCAGTTTCAAGAATGCAACACGAGCAAGAAAAAACCTCTGGTACCCAGGGTAAGACAAGTGGGACCCTGTTTTGTAAGAATCACATCTCAATCCCACCTCGTCCCATCTCACTGGCCAGTTCATCAATAAACACTTGGTACCAATAATTAAAATACCACTACTGTTTATTCCATGTTACTCAGTAACAGTAATTAGTTAAAAATGTTTAGCTAAGCTTAAGTTTATAGCTTACATGTCCTTTTTTTTCCAAACAAGGAGACAAATCTCCTTGAATCTTGTCCACTATCATCAAATTTGAACCTGATTATTTTTTTCTTGACAGTTTTGAGAGTTTTCTCTTGTTTAGCCCGGGCTGGTGAGAGTTAAAGCCAACTCTCAGTAACTCTTGTCCTCGGTTGCCCAAGCTTTACACTAGCCTTAACAAACTAAGTTGACTGGCATTTGTGACATTAGACTACCAGTACTGTACGTAGTTGCATTAACAGCTACAGTGCAGTAAAGAAAATATTACATCCCTCTACCCAAGACTCAACAATTTTATCCAAAATATAAATACCATTGCCAACAAAAGCAATAAGAAAACGATATTTTAAGAACCGATCTCCCGATACATTAAAAGTGGTATTATTGTGACGCCCACAAGTTACAATCTACACCAGTCCAAAATAAATATTTAGAACAACAAATATCTCTTTATCTGTCACAACACCTACTGTCTTGGAAAACATATTATATCTATCTGACTTGTACTTCATTCTTGAGAGAGATTTCAGACAAAAAACTCCACTAAAGAGATATCTTTAGTGTTTATATAGCAGTTACCAACCAGTGATAATCATTCACAGAAGACCCGACAATTGTAACTTTACGATCAGTGCGACTTTTTTGTTTTGTTTTCATTGTACTGTTATTCCTATTGCTAGTAGCTTGTGAGTTTCTTCATAGCTTCAAAACATCTCCACTTGTCCGGCAGGTAAAATGGCTCAAAGATGTGAGGGAAAGGAGTATCCCAGCCACACACTCGCTGGATGGGTGCTTCAAGAGCCAAGAAACAGTGTTCCTACAGCAAAGAAAGAACAAAACCCTGTTAGCGGTGAAATCTACAGAGTTACAGGAATTTCTGTACACAACAAGTCCAAATTATCTTGGGTGGGTTGGATTGGCACAGCGTCACATGCACATGGAGAGACTAACAGCTAAAGGCCAACCAACTCGTTCAGTTATATGGTAATGCATTTAGCGCATTTTCTTTACGGTATATCCAAATGCGCATGCATTACAATACAACTGAGGGGCGAGATCGGATGTCAGCTTGTAAAGGCACCTATATGGTGATATTTAGCGCGGAACAGGCGTCACGGGAATCTCACTCCACCCACCCAATCCATGAATACATGTGAACAGGTCAGACCACAACACCGGGGGACCACACTTATTTTATTTTCAGACTGAAGTTTATGGTATGACAAAACACTTGTCTCAGTTCAGATTATCGCGTCATTGGGCAGTGACGTTAAGCCATTGGCCTTGTCTCCTACATCTCCTCATACCAAATCAATTATTAGTAGGGGACATTAAAGAACCCACATCACTATTCGAAAAGTGCAGGGAATGTAGGCCAGATGGCCTTTTCCAGTTCCAGGTGAGCTTGTACCAGTATCAGAAAAAACGATCTGCGTGGACTACCAGTATTTAAATTCTCCCAAGGATACAGAATTACTAACAGTCGTTATGGACAATGTATCAAAAACTGTAACAAGACATGTAATGTTTCACATAATTCATTACCTGTACTGTACTGCTAATTTCAGCAGCAAATCCTCCAGTTATAGGAGCTTCATGTGCTATTAATAGCCTCCCTGTTTTCATCACAGACTAGCAAAAAAGAGTTCAACCATTGATTATTTATTGTAATATTTGTAATTCAGGGCCCGGTTGTTCAAAGGATGATTAAGCTGATCCAGGATTAGTGTGAATAATGATTTCAGTTTTGTAACTTTTCTGTGAGATAATTTTTTTGTTTATATTTTTTGTCCTTCAGTTTTGACTTTGAGTAATCTCAAACTCTACAAAAATTTAGCAGTGAAAGACATTTTTATACAAGAGAAATTTAAACCTCAATTAATTTTTAATCCTGGATTAACGTTAATTGGCTTTCGAACAACCGGGCCCTGAATTTCAGGCAGTTACAGTGAAGACCGCCCTAGCATTGCCACTCGACAAGGTTTATTTGCCACTTTGTCGAGTGGCAATGCTTGGGCGCTCTTCATTGTAACAATCACTTGTTACTACACACACCTACGTACTAGTAATTTAAACACACAATTAATGGGAATCTAAGCTATAAACTAAAGCAGACTAGCTTTCATTTTTGTTTATTTATCGCTGACTCTGAAATGGCAAACTGTTTTTTTTTTTCTCAAGTCCTATTATTGTTTGATGATTTTACTCAGTGTACCCTGTTTCACTTAACATCCTATCTTCCATTGCAACCAAACTCCTAGTTGTACATTGTTGTATAAATATTTATCTAATATAATGATTGTGTAGTTCCAGAAAATATCCTTTCCCCCAAGGAAAGTTTTTTGGTTTGAAACCCTACGGCAATACCCCTGGAAATTCCAATTTAGCTTCATACTTTCATTTAAAAAAAAAAGACTTTTGAAATCCCTCACCCTCGGAATTTCCAATGATCTTCCTTGGGGCGGGTATGGATATTTTCTGGAACCGTACAATAATTTTATGTATGGCATGTATAAACACTCTCTCATAGCCCCTGATGAAGGATATTTTTGTCTAACCCATCAAACTATTCAATGAGCCAAATTAAATTTGACACCTTTTCAGCTGAACGATTAACCTTGCATTTTTTTTAAATTTGTTTTTTAATCAAGTTCTCTCCGTCTATCAAACTGAGAAATAAATACAGTTAAACCTCCGCTAATGGACACCTCTCGTAGGTGGACATCTCTCGTAAGCGGACACTTAGTCATGTACCCAGCTACATACAAGCACTACATTCTTAACCTCCCATAAGCGGACACTTCTCTTAAGCAGACACTTTTTCTGGTCCCAAGGGTGTTCGCTTACGGGAGGTTCGACGGTACCTAAGAAAAAGAAAACTACCTTGATTATAGTGTCTTCATCCCAGGGAAGAATTGTTTGAAGGTCAATCAGTTCACAGCTCACGCCTAGCTGATCTTTAGCCATTTTACAAACATCGCGCAATACATGAACCTGTGTACCCCATCCAACAACAGTCACATCAGAACCTGCAATAATCACAACAGACAGTTACTTGACGTCATCTAACAGCAGTTACATCAGAACATGCAATAATCAAAACAGACAGTTACTTGACATCAAAAATCAGCCAGTAAAAATTAAAATTTGTACTGAGGAGGAAGGGGGGGGGGTACTCAACCAAGTTTGACTAGGGTGCCTAGTCAATGTGATATCATTTTTGTTAGACGCATGGTTGGACGGCAGCCAGTCCTGCAGAAAATGTCTGGGAAAACATTTCCTGGTACTGGCTGGCACCCAATGTACCCTGACTATGACAGCGTCGAGTCAAAAACCCATACCCTGTTTATGAATCTAGGTCGAAAACCCATACCCTACAGGCAGCACATCCCTGTATAGGCTATATATGGGAGTAACCTCCCCCCTCCCCCCGGTACTATACAATGTGCTAGTAATAGAAGAGTAAACACAGCTGCATTACCTTCCTCTAGTATTTCTGCCTCAGATAGTGGTATTTCATAGTCTCTAACAGGCACCTCTTCAACAGCCTGTCTGTACAAGATCTTAGGTTCAAGGAAGATAACTGGGTTTTTGTCTCTGACAGACGATAGAAAAAGTCCTTTGGCTTGAATCGGCCCTCTGGGTATAACAACCTAAAAGAGAATCATTTGATAATCATCATCATTTTGGCGACAGGGATGAATAACGTCTGCGCATGCCCCAAGCGCTTGCCAGGAAGCCATAGCAACAACAGGTAAAATGGCGGGATTTTCAAAAATACGAAACACTGCAAAGGTTTTCGCCTAGAATAAGAGTTTGCCTGAGTGTAAACTTAAGCTTTAAAATCTTGCAGTGGATCTGCCTGTTACTGAGTGAAAACATATCTTTTGAACACTAGGGTTTCTTTTCTGAACACCCACTGAAAAATAGCCACGAAGCACCCCACGAAGCCAGAGTCTGCAAAAATGCAGAAACAAAGCAGTAATGTTATACTCAAGTTTCCTCGTATTCCACGACATTTCATGGCGAAAAATCTTCAATGTAAATTTTGAAGTGTTCAAATTATTATTTGCGAAAGTAGGAAAAGGAAATATTCCCGTTTTGGTGCGGAAATAAAAGACATTTATCTCTCCTTGCCGTCGTGTTTCAAAACCACACAACAACACGTTTGCACCAAAAATTTGCTATTGCTGTCATGACATCCCGCACATGCGCAGACGTTATTCAGCCCAGTCCATTTTGGCAACATGGTGTCAAGACACCAGTAGTGCAAGAAAAGAGACTATTGAAAATAACAAATGAATCTGATTCTGTTGATGTAAAACAGCTGTTACTGTTGACAAGGCCTTTTCCTAATCTTAACACATGTGGCGAACAGTTTTTTGATAATTTACTATTGAATATTTTCTCCATACATTTTGGTGCACACCGATTTTTGCTGGGTTTCGTGGCTGCAAAGAAGACTTTCACTTTCAGAATCTGTTAACATTTTGATTTCATTTTGACACGATCAAACTGCAAGAAAAATAGTCAAGAAACTCAAATTTATACTTTGTTTTTGCAGAAAGGTAAAGTCTTCACGAGCCTAGTGGCCCACAACTGCCGGAGCTTATCCCGGTTTCTGTAGCATGAAGCGACTAGGAATATTCTACTCCCCTGGACGGGATGCTAGTCCATCGCAGGTTACCCCCCAGCATTTTTTCGCTGGTACCCATTTATACTCCTGGGTGGAGAGAGGCACTATGAGAGTAAAGTATCTTGCCCAAGAATACAACACAGTCACCCCGGTGAACCCAGACCGCTCGGTCCGGAGTCCAGCACGCTAACCATTAGGCCACCGCGTCTCCCATGTTTTTGCAGAAAAGCTTTGCAAAAATAGCAATAAAATAAATACAGGAAAAAAAATAGGAAGACCAATTTTTGGCAAAGGAAAATCCAAAGTGTTCACCCTTTTCTGATTCGCACAGTAAATATGTTGGTCATTTTCCAGCACTTTAGTTACTGACAATGTATATCAGCACTCTGCATGGCAAATACAATATAATTATAGTGAAGTGTTTTATTCCACTGACACTATTGTTACCTTCAGTCCTGGCACATGAGCAAAGAAACTTTCCACTGATTGTGAATGATAATGAGCGCCGTGTCCAACAGCTCCACATGGAGTTCGTACAGTTAGGCTTCCACAATTGAAAAGATTTCCAGAACGGTACCTAAATTTTGCACCTTCATTTACAAGCTAGAACAAAACAGCATAATTAACAAATGAACTGGTGGTTAAACTTTATCACATAGTAGACTAACCGTGACTGACAATAATAATTATTATTATTAGCAAATGTAAATATTAAAAAATACATTTTTTTAATTGACCCCTCCCCAATGGGGCTTTTCAGGGCCAATGTAAACAAACTATTGGCCAAATCAGGGGGGGGAACGGGGCAATGCTTTTCAAAGGAATTGAAGGCAAAAAAAAAAAGAATTACCCTAAAAATACACTCACTGGCCATAGGATGGTTATACCCCAGCCCTTCAATTGCTTTGTCACACATGTGATTTTGCACTGAATTTTCCCTTAAATTCGCTGTTAAATTTTCAATGTTGTAAAAAAAAATCCACCACTGCAAATTATTTTCCATGGTCTACACCCTTTAGACCTTTTATGATGCCATAACATGAATTTGAGATTTGAACATTTTATGACATCATTTCTGTGGGCTATAAGAGTGTATACCATGGAAAATAATTGTGATTGATTTGTTAAATAGAAGGCCCACAGAGCATGCATACACGCACAATTTTTGAGGCATCATTGCCGAAGAGTTGCGGGAAGTTCAGACATCCTTGCCCCCCTACAGTACCTTACCTCCTAATAACTAAAGTAGAAACAAATTAAGGTGAATTACATGTACTAAGTTACCTGATCAAATGCAGGGAAGATATAATCAGCAAATTGAATCTCTGCAATAGCTGTTGCACCTGCAGCAGCCATTCCGATTCCAAAACCAACAATTCCTTGTTCACTGAGCGGTGTATTGAACACTCTGTCTTTACCTAGTGATGACAAAACTCAGTTTTACTGCTTCAATTAATAAACTGGGGTATAGAACGATCCATAAAAAAATTATGTAACAGGTCACAGTCACAGGTCACCCTAAGGCTAGCCCTAACCTAACTCTAAAGCTAATCCTAACTCTTACCCTAACATTAGGGTTAGCCTTAGCCTTTGGGTTAGGTTACAGCTACAATGCTATGCAAAATGGTTGAGACACTCCTCGTATAAAACGATCTTTCGTTGGCTTTCTAATTTTTTGTTTCCCCTTGAGGTGTTAAGTTATTTCTTTTGACCCCCCTCCCCCCATTACAATGTTGTAACCGAAAAGTTGGAACGTAAATTTGACGTGAAAACAACATTGATAGGGGGGAAGGGGATGTCAAACATAGAAAATCAATAATGTTTTAAACGGCGCGAAATCATGAGAGTGTCTCAAGTATTTCTGCATAGCATTGTCCGAAAACACCTTTCCTTTCCTTTCAACACAGTAGACAACGATCAGGCCAATTTCAAAATACACACTTGGATAAACAAAATCGATTGTTTAGAGTTCATTTAAGCTCGAAAACTAGCTTTCCTATGGAACATTTCAAGAGTGAAAAGATGTCTTATGATGGCCGTTTATAGCTCGCGCGCTGTGACGTCACATGAATGGAATGAAATCTGGCGTCGATATGAGATCCGAAAATGTCCGCTTTTCCTCTCTGAAAAATAAATTTTAACCCGATAAATTGATCTGATAGTACTATGTTCGATGTTTGGAATTGAATAAGATAGTTAGCGGGTTGCAATCAGTAAATAGAAAGAAATGGCGACGGTCTACATCTACACGGTCTACAGAGAATAACATTAAGAAATTAAGATATTATTGTTATTTAAATGGTGTAGACCGTAGACCGTGTAGATTGTCTCGAGTTTCATTTCCAGCTCAATGTCACGCCAGGATCTGGAGATAAAAGAAAGTAGGCCAGTGAAAGCAGTCCGATAAAATCTAAAGATTATGGCGTGCAAACCACACTTCATTAGGATTGAAAGACCAAAGAAAATGTTACTTTGGGTTCTTTTGAGAACGAACAAGACACTGATCAGTTCAAAAAACAAAAACAAATGAAACAAGATCATATTGGTAACAATAGATTGCGAAATTTAAAATATATCCCACGGTGATTTACAGAACAAAAGATAACTTCTACAGGACAGGCTTGATGCCGATAAAATGTTAAATCATTGTAATCGGACTTAGCCGTATGGCTATTCGCAGAGTTTAAGCAAATGCGGGGATGCGCATAGAGCCGGTTTTCGCATCGCCAAAGTGAGCAATGAATGCGAAGGAAACAGTCGCATTGCTTAAAAAACTGCCTTCATATATCCTCTCTGAAGAGTAAAGATGAATACCAAATGTCGCTCAGTACGGAAGAAATTGGCATTAACCTAGATCAGACAATGCTATGCAAAATGGTTGAGACACTCCTCGTATAAAACGATCTTCTTTAGCTTTCTAATTTTTTTTCCCTTGAGGTGTTAAGTTATTTCTTTTGACCCCCCTCTCCCCATTACAATGTTGTAACCGAAAAGTTGGAACGTAAATTTGACGTGAAAACAACATTGATAGGGGGGAAGGGGATGTCAAAACATAGAAAATCAATAATGTTTTAAACGGCGCGAAATCATGAGAGTGTCTCAAGTATTTCTGCATAGCATTGTAGCCTATAGATTGACCTGTGACCTGTACTTTATACCCGACAAGTGTCTCAGTTGGAATTTTAAATTCTAAAAAACTGTTAGACTAAGTAAAATAATAATTGCTTTTAGTTATTATACTCATAAATTCTCAATAATTACAAAATTAATATATACATTTAAAAAAAAACTAGCCTATGTTGATTTTTAGCAGTGTTGTTTTAGTATTAACCTCTAACAAATAACAAAAGAGTATGAAGAAAAATATGTTTAATTTGACAAAAATAAATGTAAAAAAAACCCACACACATGGCAAGTGCTCTGAACAGTAACTCAAGTATCAGGCTTGATTGTAGCTCTACAGTCTCTACAAAGATCCTGTACTGTCTCTGATTGGTTTGTTACTTGCACATGGAATAATTCAAAACCAAGCAACAACCAATCAGAGACACTACACAGGACTCTGTGTGAAGACACAGTGGCCTATATAGTTAGACATGTTGGACTGCAGATCGAGCAGTCCGGGTTTGAGCGCGGCCAGGGTCACTGTGTTGTGTTATTAGGACAATACACTTAGCTCCCACAGTGCTTCTCTCCACCCAGGAGTATAAATGGGTTACCGTGTGAACTATTAGCCAAGGGCAACCTGACAAAATACTGGGGGTAAGCTAGCATTGGACTAGCATCCCACCCAGGAGGAGTAGCATACTCCTAGTCGGCATCATGCTAGCCGGGAAACTGGATAAGCTCGACAAGTGTGGGTCAGTTTGGCCATGAATGGCTTTACCTACACAGGTCTCTGTAAAGCAATGTCATCCCTATGGAATTTTTCAAATCAAATTCAGGATGTCTCTCAATCAGGGGAAAAGACCAGAGTTGTCTGATTACTTAGCCTAACACATTAATCTATGGCCAAACTTTTAACTATTATATGAGGTTAAGTGAGAATCATTTAACCAAGTTAACCAACAACGAGTGTGCAGTCAGCTGTCATAGTGGTCAGCGGTTTCTTAGCCCTTGCCAGGCTCAGGATTCTACATTTTCTGGGCGTAATGGCGTGGTGTGCTCGTATCTTGGCTGCATTTCAGCCATGTTTAGCGAGTTATTCCCCCTCCCCCCTCCCCTTTTTTCTCCCTTGGTTAGTTTAGTCATTTTTATTTGCATATTTGTAGCCCATTTAGGTTGTTACACGCAGATTAGAACTTTATTATTATTATTATTATTATTATTATTATTATTATTATTCTCCACTGATCTAGTCAGTGTGACGGGTGCTTGGGCATGGGTGCTTGCATTGGGGGCTCATGGCTGGTTCGCGGGGATTGCCAGCCATGGGAGCTGTATTCCATCTGGGGGGCTGGCTGACCACAGTGGAGGCCCCCCGGATATCCCAGGCACCCATCCTCCATATACACGAGGCAGGTGGTTATTATTATACTTACCATATTTGTCTTTAAGGCCAACAGTACATCTAAATACTCCACAAAAGCAACATCCTCTCCAAATATAACTAAAAGCAACATTTTATATTACAAAATTAATAGTATATAAAAATCTCAGTTCTAGTAAATTATTGATAAAGATCAGAGTTAATAGAAAATGGCACGCATACATGTACATAGTCTGATACAAACACCAGAGAAAGTTTGGGAGAATTTGAAAGTACCAGTAAATGTAAGCCCGAGCGCTCTGAACGTGACAGACCTGTAACAGTATACAGTCAACTCTCTCTTAACGGACACCTCTATAAGGAACCTCTTAAAAATCGCAAAGATCACACCTATTGACAAGGGAGGTGAAACCACAGATCCCAGTAACTTTCGCCCAATCTCTACGCTATCTTCATTTACTAAATATTCGAAAGACTTGTCTACAAGCAAATCATTAACTATGTTGAAAAGCATGAAATACTAAATAAATTTCAATTTGGATTTAGAAAGGGCAGATCAACCTCACAGGCGATTACCGAAATTACAGATAATCTAAAACAAGCTATTGATAAAAATATTTTTACTTGTGGAGTTTTCTGGACTTCTCAAAAGCATTTGATACGGTTAATCATGAAATCTTACTAAAAAAGTTGGAATCATATGGAATAAGAGGAGTTCCTTTGAAATGGTTCACTAACTATTTGACTAACAGACAGCAATACGTGACTATAGGTAACACTGAATCATCAAAACAAACAATGATATGTGGAATTCCTCAAGGTAGTTCTTTAGGACCACTATTATTTTTAATTTATATTAATGATCTCCCAAACTGCTCAGAAGTGTTATCGTTTAGGATGTTTGCTGATGATACAAATGTCTTTGTTTCTTCCAATAATATTTCAAACCTAGAAACCTTAGTTAATTATGAATTAACAAAAGTTAAAGAATGGTGTGACATAAATAAATTATCAATAAACTTTAAAAAAACTAATTATATGATCGTAAAATCACATAGAAAGAAAGAAGTAAATACTAATATTAACATAAAATTAACAAATAAAGATGGCACGAATTATCCACTAGAAAGAAAAGACCATATTAAATACCTAGGTGTTCTTATTGATGATACAATTTCCTGGAAATACCACATATCCTTTGTTTGTTCACGTATTGCAAGAAAACATTGGCATAATTTCTAAATTGAGATATTACTTAACCCTCAAACAATTGAAACAACTTTACTATAATCTTATATACCCCTATATATCATATGCAATACTAGCATGGGGTAGTACCTATAAATCGCACATACAAAAAGTCCAAATAAAGCAAAACCAAGTGATTAGACTAATATTCTTTGCCATTTCATATGGGGAAAACACTGAGAGTGCTCTTCCCTTGCTCAACTTACTAGATATTCTCACCATAAACAATGTATTCCGTTTACAAGCTCTAAAGTTTACCCATCAATGGCATAGAAAACAATTACCTAATATATTTAAAAATTACTTTCATTATGCTAGGGACGTACACTCTTACAATACCAGGTATGCATCTAAAAATAATTTATATAAGCCGCGCGTTAGAACAAACATAGGTAAACATGCTATCCCCTTTATGGCAATTGATTACTGGCAACAACTTCCAGACTCCTTAAAAAAAACTTAATACTTTCTCCTTCTCTATAAAAATTAAACATTATCTACTGACAGAACAGTATAAGTAAATGACTACTGTAATCTTATTATATGACCCTTACTTCTATGTACTTCTTGTTTGTTCTCCTTGTTTTTTGTTTTTTTTTTCTCTTCTCTGTTTTTTTTTTCTTTTTTTTTTCTTTTTCTTTTTAAGTAATGTATAGAACAGCTACATAATCGTATTTAACATATAAACAGGCTAGAGGCTAACTAGAAAACCCTCCAGTTCATTTAACCTCTAGGCATTTACTATAATTAGCTAATTACTCAAATACTATTACGAACTACTATTAAAATAATATATCCAAAAAATGTAACCTAATTTTATAAATGCAAAATAAAAATTGTTGTTATTGTTGTTGTCTATAAAACGGAAACCTGGTGTTGGTCCCTGTGCGCCGTTTTCAGTCATTTACTGTTTCTAAGCTCTCTATAACCCGGACAACTCTCTAAGACGGACAGTTGGTGCCGGTCCCGATGGTGTCTGTCTTAGAGAGAGTTGACTGTAATAACAAAATGAAATTAGTGTACCTGCTGTTGGGTCTGAATCAAGTATGGTATCCATTGCATTGGTTAGAGATTGAAACAAGTTCATCTTTGAGTTTCTCCTGTAGGGAAAATGTCATCATAAAAGTTGACAAAAAAAATCATAAAAGTTCAGAATTCATGAACCATGTATTTATCCATAACATATACCATTAGCACCATTATTTATTAACATTTATGCATCAATCAATTCCAGCGGTGCCCCATCTCCACCCCCACCCTGGGGCAGTTTGCTCAAGTTCAAAGTCCCGGGGTACGGGGGTTGGAATTAGCCCTCCTCAAAGAATGCTGGCTTTTGGATGAGAATACTAACTTTGGATGAGCCCAGAGACAAAGAATGTGCCTTCTTTTAACTGTACTACTATGGGGAGTTTGAACAGCTCAATTTTCCCCACCGTGGGGCATTTTCCCTTTTTTTTTTTTAATTTAATACTTATTGATAATTATATAAAACGTTACATTACAAAATACAATATACTATTACAGTAACACTAAAAAAAGAACAGTTTACAGTTTCGGTTACAATACAATATTACAGTTCCAGTTACAATACAATTACAGTTACAGAAAAGAGAAAAAAAAGTAAATTGGCAGACGTTGCATGCTCGGGAGGTCCCGGAAGTGGGGGTGGGGGGATGGCCACTGCTGAAATTGGCTGATGCATTATTTACATATTCTGTAAAGTATTTCTGTCAATTTTCATCTCCACTAGCCAAGTAGCCCAAAGACTAACTAGTCAAATAGAAAACTGACTGAAATATGACCTGGCCAGACACTTTAATGTAACAAATTAAATAGGATATTTAATTTTTGAAACCTATACCAAGCTCTAAATCACAGCTTTTACACTTGTCAGTTAAAAGTAACTTGTCATAGCTGAACTCAAACAATCTAACAACAGCAAATACAAGTTTTTCTAATAATAGTTAACGTACATAAGCTTTCATGTAAGAAAGACTACTAGGTCTATTAAATTGCAGTCTTGTCTAAAGCTTACCATCAAGAGGCGAAGGCGAATCCGGAACGAATGAGAATGTCGAAGCACATCTGCAACATCTCTGTAGTATCGTGCTCGATTTCGATGTTCCTAAATGGTGTATTTTCCTTGGAAAATGCAGCAAATTCGAGTTCAAAAGCGTCTTTAACCCACGAGCACCCGCCATGTTGAAAATGTTTGAAAGTCATTAGTTTCCAGGCTATTTCGACACTCAAGCTCAGTCTTCAGCGCGCTGCGGCTTCTTGGAGGGTCCCAAGGGTCGGGTCCCCAATAGGTTTGGCGGGATGCGGGATTTGGCTTATTTTTGTGGCGATATTCGGGATGCGAGCTAAAAACAGGAGCGGGAAGCGGGAATTTCAATTACGAGCGGGAGCGGGATTTCGCGTTTTTAAGGTGTCGGGATGCGAGAATCGCAAGGGGAAAAGTAGCGGGATACGGGATTTCAATGTTTACGTGACTGCATGAATTGACCAAGCGCACAAGGCAGACTGGTACAAATGGATCCTTTGTGTATAGCTGTGTCGGGTTTCAATTAATGAATAGCAAAGGGGGTGTAGCCTGTTTTAAATTTATCAACGAACTAATCAAAACCTAGAATACAAGATAAAGAAACCAATGCGATCACTCTAAAACGAGTATAACTTCAAGGAACTTACTCAGAGATCAGTGTAGATCGAGATGATAACGGAGTGCGAGCTCAAGCAAACAAACTAATGTACTTCAGTGTTAACTCAGACGAGACTGCCTTACTAAAAATAGATGGGTTTTGTACAATAGTTTTGGAACGCTTTCAAATTGCGGTCTGTTAATTTCTCTCAAACAAAACAATTGTTTCTGAATATTATCGCAGAAGCCAAGATCATCAGACTTAATCGAACTGTCTGCCACATCAACAATGAGTTCTCAAATTTACAAAATGTTGCACGCGATTTTGCACTCCCGAAATAAAAAGATAGATGTACATCCACCAACATTTTCGACGATCAAACTTTGTTGAAATTTCTATAACAGGAACAAAAGGAGAAACTACTCTTGAAAGAGATGTTATTACGAGGACAACTGCACGTAGTGATCTTCTGGGCTTCTAGAAACTTCCAGCTGTTAAATGGCTTGTTCAAGGGTTCAGCGATTTTCAAAGAAATATTCGTTGCGGGTCAGAAAATATTAAAGAGGTTTCGGAGCCAGTCCACGTAGGGATCAAGCAATTATGGAAATGGTCAGAAACAGCCTTGCCTCAAAAACTATTTCTGGTGAAATGTATTCACGAGCAAGCAATTTGTTAGCAATTTAAGCTAGCAAATGCTAATATTTGTGGGTATTATATAAAAACTAACGAAAACTCGATTGAAATTTGTTTGTCAGTCAAGATAAAATGCAAGTATAGAAAATATTTGAAGGACAATAAACAAAATATTAAACTCCTTTTGGCTTCAAAATATATTCACTGATAATTGTCCTTAGACATTATCTGTTCCTTGAAGCTCACAGTTTTCGCAATGGAATATTTAAAATATTATCACAGACTTCTGTCTATACCACCATACCATACCACCGGTGTTCTGGCGATTTTTGACATGGTATTGCGGGTTTTCGAGCGTATTTGTATGGACGGGGAAAACGCTACGAAAACGATGGTGTGGATGAGGAGCTTTTGATGCGTTTTTCGATGAAAACAGAGCGTTTCGAAAACTGAGCGTTATGAAAACGGGTACGTGTGGACGGGGCCAAAGTCAACCTCGTCCCCAGAGCCCACGATTCTTTTGGATGCTTCTAAAGGATCGCGGGCTCGCGGGACGAGATTGGACCTAAGTCTGGACGGGGCCTAAGTCTTTTATGTAATGTTTATTTTAATAATAACACAGAAACTTGTTTAAAATTTTGGGCGGGATCGGGATTTCGACGAAAAGAAGGGCGGGATGGCGGGATTAACGAGAAAAAAATAGGCGGGAAGGCGGGATCTGGGAACCCTATTGTGGACCCTCTATCTGGGACGAGAATGCATCAAGACCAACACCAACTGTTCGTCTTAGAGAGAGTTAGGGTAGACCTCAGGGTAGAACAGGAATTGTGAGGCGTAGTGAGGCGTAGTGACAGGGAGGGTTTTCTGATTCAGTATCTGGCTCACAGCTTTACTGCACATAAGCAATGTAGCTGCATTACCACGTGACTAACGTTGACAGGTAGGCTCCTCTTGCCCCCTATGGTTATTCCAGGCAGCCAGTACTCTACTTATTTCCATGTATTTCTCTTTTCTTTCATTCTTAGTATCTTGAGAACAAATAAAGGTTGCTTTGTTGTTGTTGTTGTTGTTGTTGTTGTTGTTGTTGCCAAATTAAATCTATTACATTTTCAGCTGTTCGATCAGCCTTGCTATTTTTTTAAACAAGTTTGTTTAACTTCGGAATACAAGGACGTAATTGGCTGTCAGTATTTTAAACCCAAATAGCACTTCTAAGTGTCCGTTGACTGTTTCAAAGTGTCCGTTTGAGATATGTCAGTTAAAGTAAAATAACTGAAGAACGACAGTGACCAACTCCAGGTGTCCGTTTCAGACAGGTGTCCTTTAACAGAGAATGCCAGGTCTCGGTGAAATATATATTCAGAAAACTTTATCCTTTTGTCAAATTATAAACATAGAGCTGTTTTAAATTGAGCAAAACCAAAACCAATCGCGACTTTAGTCGCACGCGTTTTCCCGCGCTTGGCGCCGGTTACGTGTATTTGCTTCGAGTTCTCAATGGTTTGTTGTGTTGTATATGTTTGTTGTGATTGGTCATTGTAATTTCTTTGGTTTTGGTTTGCGACACTCAAATGAAAAACCGCTCCATTGCGAAATGTTGCGCGCTTTGTGCGAATAAATTAATTGTTTCTATCCTCGCGGAAATAAAACCGAAAGTGAAAATTTACCATCAACAGCTGATATTTCGTCAACTATACTATTGGTTGTTGAAACAAAGAGTTCTATCCGTCTCGCTCAGTCGATAATTGCATTTTGATCAATGGTTGGTTCTAATCCGCGCGGTGTGTAGTATCTCGGCTCGGATATTTTACAAGACAATCTCAGGGTGGTTCGAACCCGAACAAAGCCATCCTCGCCATGTGTTGGGAAGAACCTGAACACATTTCAGACAATATATATAAAACGTGCATCACCTGGACATGATTCCCTCTAAATTTACTGAATTGTTCTGTTTCTTTTTTCTTTTTCGAGGAAGGAGGGCTTCACCTTGAAATAAGACAATTGAATGACACAATATGTCTTTACAGGTAACCGGCATTTGAGGCAATGCGTCCTGAATGGCTCGGTCACGTTGCAAAACTTTATTACTTATTTCAAGTCCGTCTTTGGCCCAATTTATACGTCGTATTTCAGTCGCGTCGAATATAATTCACGCCGCAGAAATCTCGCTGGTATTACTTGATTCGACTACGTTGCAATACACCATGGAAGCAACGTGTTTTACTTTGCTGTTTGTGTGGGCATTGCGCTATTTTTTTTAAATATTTTTTTCAGTTGAAGCTAGAAATTTACTATCTAACATTTTTACATTTTGCCAGTGAGTTTTCTGGGACTTGACTGATTATATTACATTCGATAGTGAAATTTAACGCATAAATTGGGCCTTTAATCTCCCCCAAACAAGTCCTTCGTTTGAAGGTTATTTCGTAATTTACAACAATATTTTTTTTTCACGCTCCTCAGTAAAATTTGAAGTTTTCAAGTCGAACTAAATGAATGGAACAACAGTTTTTTCGTTTCAATCGTTGTATTGTATGTTAATTTGAAACAAACCGTAGGCGGCGAAAACAGGGCAAAGAGCGTTTGGTCATTTTCAGAATTCATTTACGTAGTGTGTCAATTTAAACTAACACAATCTCAAAAAAGAATTTCAATAACAAAGGAGA
This sequence comes from Desmophyllum pertusum, assembly GCA_029204205.1. NCBI lineage: Eukaryota > Metazoa > Cnidaria > Anthozoa > Scleractinia > Caryophylliidae > Desmophyllum > Desmophyllum pertusum. The sequence goes on from MU827823.1 coordinate 287,972, forward strand.
CAATAAATTCGCTGTGTTAGTTCCGTAGCGCAAAACGCAATTTGAATCTGAGTGGGTGTCATGTGGGTGGATGACGTCACAAAAGAAAGATTATAGTAAATGAATCGCTAAAAAAAATATAATTTCGAAACTACTTATATATCCAAACAGTCGATAATCATGATAGATATAACATCTTATTGCATATAGGAAAGAAAAAGGTTTTCCGCCTATCTGCGAAAGTGGGAAAGATAAAAATAGTATCTGAAGCGACTCAATTGACACAAGGCCATCCGCGGCAAAATAGATAACGTCACTGAATCAGTTGACTTGATTGTAACAATCCCACGCTCACGATTTTATTAAAGCCGCATAAAAAAGTTTAACTGTAAATACGTGAGGTTGCATTTTACATCCAATTCCCTGGACCAGTTATTCAATTTTTCTCGCAAACTGATGGCAATCAGCTGATGACTTGGCAAAGCCGATCACGATGTATTTATTTTATTTTATTGGGGAAATGTTTAAAAGCAATTAGAGAGAGAAGCACGCACGGCTCTAATAAGAGATGGAGAATAAGTCAAATATTATCAGCATGCCGAAGCGTGGGATCAGCGATTCTTAGAAAAGCCGGATAAAGGGAGATTTCATGAGGTCACGGATAAATATTTCATAAGGGTTCATGGCCGGAGAGCGGATATCGAGTCGAATTAGCGAAGCTGCCGATTGACCCATGCCAGCGAAAGGAGAGGAAATTTTACTGGGTAGCTCTAATAGACCGCAAAACAGTGCTTTGTTTTTTTTCCACCCACCAAATATTAAATGAAACTGATCGCGAATGGAAATCGTACCGGAGCGAAACTGAATAAGGCGCCGAAGACTCAGTTTTTCTGTCTAGCCCACCCTTTGGCTGTCAAGGACATTTCCCGTATGGCATGCCTTATCAGTGAAAAGTATAGATTACCGAAGCTTTTATCAAAGAACGTCAAACTTTGTCGAGTTACACATGTACAGTGTTCAAAACAACAGGTTTTCAGTGCTCATGACGAAGTCCCCGCTATAACGAACAATATTTCAGCCCGACCAATTAAAGTTACAGTAAAAATAGAACAGAACCCCGTTGATGAACACATTTTTTCAAATCATGAACCGTGTATAAATTACATTTTCAATTTCATCTCAGAGCTTTGAATCGGAAAGAAACAAAGCTAAAACCATTATGACGTGACTCTGCTTTTCAAATAACGTGTCGCATGCACCTTTGTGGGTGCTAATTTGAGAAACATGGTGCCGGACATGTACTACACAATACGAAAGTCGATTAACTTCTGGTTGCGGGGAAACCTTCTCAATTATATTGCTTCCTCAAAGCATGCATGTGAATTTCAGTTCATTAAAAAATTAAAAGGCATGTAGGAGTAGAGTTCCTGGCCCTTTCTCAACCAGGGAAGTTCAGCAAGTTGTCTTCATGTTTTAGTGTTTTGCATGCCCCATTTTTGAAAGGTTTTTCTCCAAGAAGACTGTTGGTGCATGTGCATTTCTCTTGTGTACACTAAGTTGTTCCGCGACACAAGAGCATGTGTACATCCTCACATTTTGTATGGGTTATTTTGCATTTTCGAGCTAGGCAACAATGGTGTTAATAAACAGCATGACAAAGAAACACTCTCACAAGTCGTTTGTTTTTGTTCAGACCGGGTATTTTGACCCAATTTTAGATGACCCTCGAGCGGTTGGGAGGGTGAGAATACGGCACTGTGATATTGGATATGACATACATGTATGTGATTAAAATATTCAGTTATAACTCATCATCATCATACTAATTTTCTTCTGCAAAATTAAAAAAAGAAATCTTTGATTAATGACATCTGATATCTGTAGCATGCACGATCCCGCCTACGGGCTGTACTCACATCGCCATTTACACACCTGCAAGCAAAACTGATCATTGCTCGGATATATTGGTTTAAAATACAAAGCCCGCTGTTTACGCAAGTTTAAGAAACTTGTTTTTTGCAAAGATGCATCATTTATATTGCAAAATGTGTATTTATATATATGTTCTCAATACCATTCGGGATTTTTCGCTTTCTACTGAAAAGATCCCATGAGTCAGCACACGAAGGCAACTTTTAAGTGTTACTTAATTAAGTACTAAGTGCATCGATTCGCTCAAGATACTTGAACAGAAAAATCTAAGATATTTGGGGACATATTTGTTTGTCACCCGCAAAATGCAGTTCTACTCGGTCTACCAGTGCGAGCTCTTCCGTTTCTGTACTACGACTGAACAGACAGGGTCCTAGATATTGTTCAAATTTCTATCTGACAATGACAATGATTAATAAAAACGGCCATATATATCGGACCACCAACGGGCCAGCAAAATCTGGTCGCATTAACGGGGTGGTCGTATTAAAGGGGTTCTTAAATAAGAAAATGACTGAGAGAACTTCAGTTCGGGACAAAAGAAAGTGGTCGTATTAACGAGGTGGTCGTAAGGCGGGGTTAAACTGTATTATATATATAGCAAATGATCCTTCAAATGATCCTCACAGTTGCTAAGGAGCGATTCTACGGTCCAGGAATTTCCTGAGTTGATTTTATGAAGATAATTGAAGGCAATCTTTTCTTGTCCCCTTTATTGTTATTTTCAAGTGTTTGAAAAGGAAAATTATCCATTAATAGTTTTCTACGGGAAAAAGGCAAAAATTTAAACGTTTTTCACATTTGTATGGGAAAGAAAAATTACGATCACGAATTGGCTGTTTTTGCTGCAGTTTCCACATGAATACGGCAATGAGCAGTGTGTCGTAATAATACGCCCACTCAACATATCGTCTTAACCAGGGAGGTGTCGTAAACACTGAATATATAAAACCGGTATTAAAATGCCGCAAGGTGAATTTTGTTTTAGGGCCTAGCTTCTCGTTTGCTTGTTAGCAGTGGTTGAGTTGGAAAATACCGAACATTTAAGCATTTGTGAGTTCGAGTGACAAGTTTCGACGCGCTAAAGAGGTTCTATTTATATCTTCTGTCGCGACGCTTGCCCACACTGTGTCAAGGAAGACTCAAATTGATCCGGCCGACTGCATCAGCGGAACTTGATTACAAAGACAATCTTTGAAACCTAAAACCACGAGAAAATTATTTGTTACCTACATCTTTGTCTAACAAATTTTCCCCCTTAGAATTTCCAATTAAATTTTAGCCTTTGCCATGTTTTTCTAAAAAACGATTTTCTAATTCAATTTCGGCGGAAGAACTATTTTTTTGCCGATAAATGATCGGAAATGCAAATGTCTGTTCTCCACTCCAGAGATGAAAGGTACGGCGATTCCTATTGGTCGACAGATAGAGTAACCCCGCTCTGACTGGCTGAGAGTGTTAAAGACCATCAAACCATTTCGTAACGCCGGAATTAAAGAAATTTTTAAACAGAAGCGCCAAGTTCTTGACAAGTCCATCCCGTTCTCGATCGATTGTAAGGACTGATATATAAAAATAGTAAATAAAACAGGAAATACTAATATCACACAAGCAAAAAAGTAAAAACATATGGATAAGTTTACTTTCCGCCAGACGAACACAAGTGACAGAAAAGGCAAACAGAAATCTAAAAAATATATTTGTCATTTATTACGAACACAACCATTTAAACGGGATATTTTTACGGATGAAATGCAAGTATCACGGCTATTTTATAATCTACTTATTTGTCGTGATAGCTTGTCACAGCAAGCAACTGAAGCACTTCAAAGAAGTCATATTTCAAAGCAGTCCACAGGTTGTGAATTGCGAAATAACATATTTGGCATCAACGCCTGCCCCATATATTCTATTTGTCCGTTCCCAAACGGAGTGTTTACATACAGTAATATTCGGCCTGATGTAGAGGATTTTTTTTTGTCCGTTTTCTTAAAACAGCAAACTACGTTTATACACTCTTAATATACAATGATACAATTCTAAACAAGTCTCTACAGTACCTAGATCTACATGTATTAGTAAATGTGTTTGGAAATGAAACAACCAGTTTCTCTTGATATAAAAATATTACCGCGAACATTCGGCGAATCTGATCGCGTATGTGAAAGAGGTCTTCACTTGGGGTTGGATTTCAGCATAAATAGCTTGACCTTGTCGAAGAATCGTTCGTTTAAAAACACGGAACCAAGTTGCTGAACGGATACGGGTTGAAGTTGTGGCTGTTGTCGGATACAGGCACCATATATCCGGTGGCAGGAATAAACGAGTAACTCTTATCCCCATACACCATCACCGGTATATAGCTTATAATACTGTGTTGCTTGGCTAAGAAGTCTATCAATCGAAGGGTTTGTTTTCGTTCATGTCCCATGAGGCAAACGGTCGAAGAAGCAACAATGTGATAGAGAACCATCAAATATTCATATTGACCTCGCTCGTCTCCGATGAAATGATTCGCTAAGTAGCTCTCCAACTTCTGTTGCTGCTGTTGAAGATCGCTGAAGTCGATGAAGAAGCGACTGCACATGTATCTCTCGAGGATCTTGATCTCTTCGAAGTTTTCTGGCACATAATTCCGCACCAAAAGATTGCAGTACTTCAGCAGACCACCTCCTCGAATTTCTTCTGGGTTACGGGTAGCTATCAGTTTGTTGTCTAAATGATGGAGGGCAACCTTCATGTCGCCGTAAACCGACTCTGCCACAACAGTGGGGAAAAAATTCGGCTTCATTGGCACCGGGGAGAGCTTGTAGAAGCCTAGCAGAGAATCAAGGACGATCTGAAACGAATCCACCGAGAATTCGAACTGCCTACGCATCGAGTCCACGAACTTGAGTTCGACATTTTTCCCCTCGTTGTTCCAGAGAGAAATTAACGACCAGCGATCGTTGTCAGTCGACACTTTGACCATCTTTTGAACGTAGGCTTCCTTCAGAGTACAGCTATTCATTCTATCCTTCGACACTCCGTTGGGGAAAAAGTTGAGAAGCGAGTTCAAGACGACACACTTGATCTGTTGTAAGTGCGAATTAGAGCGAATCTCCACTCCGAAGATCAAATCAATGTCATTGTAGCAACAGTTGCTCTCGATGCTTAGAATGTTACTGGCAGTGCTTCCATTCAATCGAAGGTCTCGAACTTTCAATCCTTCTTCCTTCAGGCCCGCTGTCACCGTTTCTATGAAATCTGTGAGGGGAACTTCGAGCGTAGGAAAGTTTCCTCGGCCATGAATGAAGACGGTTTGGCTTAAGACGTTGTGAAGGCGATTAACCTGGTCAAACGTGAGGACTTGGCGGTTGTTTGTCATCTCCATAGCTTCAATGTGAGTCGTCTACGAACGGTAAAAAGTAACGAGTCGGTAAAAACGTAGTAGTTTTGCTGATCGAAGAAATCAAACAGAGCAAATTCTCCGGTGAAGTGAATCCAATTTTGCCGACGACAAGAAGATATCATGTCGCAGTCATAATTTACACGATCTGATTGGCTAAGAAAACAATACAACACAATCACTTTGGCAACCGCACGAGGTGCTGGGGGTGACAGAATTATTATAGCCAATGACATGATAGTTTTTTATCAGCCCACAACCCGCCCACAATTCATAAACATATTAGACAAAATTTCAATGTTTCAGCCATCGGCCTGGCTTCCTGTATTTTTTATTTATATTCCGGATTGAAAGTAACAAGTCTGGCGAATTTTTTTTCCCCTCACAACATAAAAATTCCCGCGGGGTTTAGTTCATTCTCGGCTCGAGGTCATTACGAAATGTACGTCAATAATTTTAGAAGGCGCAAAATACCTTTATCTGTCCCCGTGCATGCTATTATTCAAGAACACAAAAGCTTTTTTAGAGGTGAAAAAGTGACGTCAAAGATTTCAAGAGTTTTGTTTTCCTGCGATAGACTTGAGATTTAATTGCCCGAGCCCCCACACCGAGCGTTCAAGAAACTTATTCAGAAAAAAAAATAGAAAGCGAAAATCTAAATCTTAATTCAAACAAAAGGACTTAAAGAAACACAACGAATAGAAACAGTTTCCCAGCTCCAAGAAACACGAATCACAATTTATGTTATTGACCTTTTCCGCGGGATAACGCATAATACGCACGAACGACACGCAAAACACATGTTTTCTCGTTGCCAAAATCTCCCAGGTGAAGGGAAGTAAAGAACTGGAATTCGTTGGTTTCTACTAATGGCCGTTGAAATTAATTTTACGCCGGATCTATTCATCGGAACTAGTGCTTATATTCAGCCTCTTTAAAATATTTTTCTCTGTATTTTAATGTTTAAGAACATCGCTACTAAAAAAACTACGTGTTCTTGTACCGCTAAATTTATAACACTAGATCACGAAGCGAAGGGACAATAACCAGTTCGAAATTTCACTCGTAAACGGGCCGCCAGAAATTGATATCAAACTGAAAACACATTTAGCAATGTCAGCAAAAAAAATAAAAATTCGTACCGAAAGATATTCTTGTCGAGACAGTTTTTAAAACTTCCTTCCTTAAACGTCAAATTAGCGTCATTTTTAGCGATGATAGCGCGGTATAATTTGCATTTGAACAACTTCGCGCGCACTTTCTGGATATACTTCTTTTAATTCTATTTCCTTGAAAAACTTCCCCAATTCGTTCAGTTGAATGCATTGCGTTGGCGCAACAATTGTGAGATTGGTTATTTTTCCTGGTCAGATAACATCCCCACAGAACACCTACTCCAATATTACGAAAGAAAACCCTTTGAAAGTGACTTCTTTGCACACCTGTCATGTGAAATGTGAACCCGTAAGTGCAGAAATAAACTTCATATAAACAGTGCGAAAGGTGTTCGTTTCTGGTTTTTCCGGCGCCTGAATTCTCGGGGAATTTTCCAGAATAATCTTCTATTTTAACATTCTCATATGCTTGACACAGATGGTTAAAGCACGTTCCATTTCAGTTGAAAACAGGATATTCGTCATAGCGATATAAACAACAGGAAATTTGCATGACTCATTGGGAACCGAGTCTAAAAATTACACATAAAACCTCGATACAAGATCTCCCGCAAGCCTTCATTCATAAAAAATAGCTTTATTGCTCTTTATATATTTATAGTACAGTTCATTATTGTCTATTTCTGTATAAATTTCTCAAGCCACAAACACTGAATACAACTACATTTGTAAATTAACTATGAAACAATTATTAGGGATCGATTTATATTCAGCACCGCACCAAACATGCAGGTGAAACATGATTAGACGTTGCAATTTGGTTTTTGTTATTATTTTTTCGCGGTTCTTACATCGATAAAGTAAAACAACTCTACAAGTTCCAACTTATTGAAAATAATATCGCGTTGGGATCATGTCAAATTTTTGTTCAAAATACTACTATTAATAACCTGACATAAATGTGAGGGTCAGACAAAAAAAAACCATTTCTTACACAGACACACATAAACAAGCAAACCTGAAAAAGCTCTCTACAGAAATGAACATAATATTCGCCTGTCGACGTTCAAGGATTTATTAGGACGGAAATTCTTTGTTTGTTGCTGATATTGCTATATTGACTGTATTTCTTAAAAAAAAATTAAAACAAGAAGTTCTTTCAACTCCAACGCTTCTATTTCAAAATTCAACTGAAATAAATCAAGGAATAGCGGACCTTTCTCCAAAATGGCGCCGCAAATTCATATTAAGCTGAGCGGAAAATCAATACCAGCACCTGAAAGACCACCTCTTGTTTGGTAATCGTACGAAGTTTCGTTTGGTTAGATTCTACCTGAGTCGAGAAAACGGAAGTTGAAAACTGGAAGATTTAGAGACGTTTGTATGGCGTATACCCCCAGTCATAAAAACGTCTCTAAATTTTCCAGTTTTCAACTTCCGTTTTCTCGACTCAGGTAGAACCTAACCTAACGAAACTTCGTACGATTACCAAACAAGAGGTGGTCTTTCAGGTGCTGGTATTGATTTTCCGCTCAGTTGAATTTGAATCATTTTGAATTTGCGGCGGCCATTTTGGAGAAAGGTCTATTAATGACGGCAGTTACAATTCAGTTTAACCATCAAATGAATAAATACAGGATATTTTGTGATTCACTGTTTTAACTTGTCTTCTAAGCACAGTCAACTCCAGGGGAATAAGTACTAGTTGATGGCGAAATCCCGCCTCGTGAGACGCGACTGAGCCCGCGGGGTTCGTCCCCGAAGTTGCTAAGCAACATGACGTATTTGCTGGAGCGATTGCTATCGGAGTACTCTTGAGTGCTCGCGCTAGTTTCTGATTGGATAAACAGATTCCGAAACTCTTCGAGTGTTTCCACGAAGATTTGCCAAAACCGGCACTTGTTCCCCCGACTGTAAAAGACCAATCGAAAAATTGTCTACATTCGCTCGTAGATTCGACGCTTGATTTCTGTTTTAATACTCGGTCAGAGACTTCCTGTGCGATACGTGCTGGCTGGAGTGTGGTAATTGTTTCCATTTTCCTAAGAAAATAAATAAAATAAAATAAAATGAACGACAAACCGACGAACACCTTGAGTAGAAAAAAATAAAATAAAAGGGTAACCGACCAACTGTCTGACCGATCCACCGACCGAGCGATTGAACGAACGAATATCGATCGAACGAACGAACGAATATCGATCGAACGAACGAAGAAACGAGCGAACGAACGCCAAAATTACCGTTACTTCCATAAAGGGGCTATGTCACGCTATTTTTTGCTATTCTTCCCTGTATTATTTTTTACGAGCTCTAAACTCATAATTTCAAAGATGAAATCTCGCTTACATAACAAATACAATTGATTTCTAAGCATTATTTACCACTTGTTTCATACAAAGGGACTTAAACTTGAAAAACGTCGGGCCTTCGTTTTTCAACTTAATCTCTTTGCAATCCGTTTCAATCTTGTCCAATTTTGACCATCCGCACTTCATTGCAGCTTCCTAGTATTTGTTTTATGTTTTTCTATGGTTTGAAACTATTATTTAGTGGTTTTAATCTTTTGACTACTTTGTGTATTTAACAGAATTGCTGAAAATATTGACATAGCTCCTTTAAAATTCTGCAACCGCGAACAAATAAAGGGAATACCTTCATGTCATACTCCAACACGAAAGCCGGTATTTCCAGTTGATCCGGGTCAATCCAGTCGTACAGGTATTGAATACCAGACAGAAAATGGACCTTCTCTTTAATGGAGGAAGCGGTGAAGGTCGTGAAGAACCACGTGACAATTCTAGCCCAGACCGTGGGATGCACTATGTAGAACGCCTTCAGGTTACGGCGATACCTATGTACAAATAACAAATTTTCTATTAAAAAATATTGCGCAATGTTGTCCTATTTCTTCCGGTTCCCGCCAACCTTGAGAACTCTCTGATCTCTTCTCCCACTTCCCGTAGAGTTCCCGCCCACTTTATTCCAGGGTTTCCGCCCTCCTGCCCGACCCCCCCCCCCCCTCCCTCCCCGCCCCTTATTAGCGAGCGAAGTCCAAGGTAGTCTCCTTTAGCTAGTAACGCAACGCTCTCCTCCCTCCACGTGCCAAATAACGGCTGCGAAGGAGACTAAGTCCAAGGTAGCGATCAGTAATTTCGCGCCTCTCCCCAGTCCCTAAATGATTCGTAGTCGCTAATCATGGCAGTAAAGTGAACAAAAACCGGTTGCGAACGAGACTAACTTGATATCCACCAGGTGATAAATATCCTTCAAGAATGACAAGGGAGGCTGATTCTCCTCAGAACTCAGAGTATGTAAGTACACGATGACGTAATCTCTGTTAACAATCTTGTCCAACACGTGGATGAAGTATGCCACGGCCTGAAACACAACACAAACCAAACCTTTTACAACAAAGACCACAAGCGATGCAAGTTTGAGATTCACTTCCATCTGAGCATTGTATGGTTCTGTAGTCAGTAAATACCATAACATTCTGATAGAGCAGTTTTCAATTGAGTGCAGTACAACCAAAACCAAAGTAGTCACTCTGGCCAATCACAACAGACGAAATCAAAACAAGGAACCAATCAGAACTCGAAGCAAGTAGTATACGTAACCGACGCCAAGCGCGGGAAAACGCGTGCGACCAAGTCACGATTGGTTTTAGTTTGGCATCTGATTGGTTAAAAAAATGGCGCGAGTTTTTTTTAACCAATCAGAGAGCGTAGTAAAGTAAAACCGAAGCAAACGCATGTTTACTTTCGACACTCAATTGAAAACCGCTCTAATAAGCTCCCCGCCCCTCCCCCGAAAATAAGCCTCCTTTTATTGCTGAACACCATCGACTGACAAACCACAGAATTGACTGGGAATCTGCGGAAAGCATTACCTACAATACTAACTACTTTCAACGACTGACTCTGGAAAGCTGGTACACCAACTTAAAACGAACGCCTATTAACCGGTGTCAACAGTTACCGGCACCTTACAAACGACAATAGACGGATCGAAACTGACAACAACTGACCAATCACAGTCTACGAACTTTACACGAGTCTTTACAGCCAATAACATCACGGCTACTGTAAACTGACCAATCAGTTTCTAGGACCAGAGGCTTAAGCTTTTTTTTCCAACCATTTTTGAACCATCGACTGACTAACACATTTCACTTGACTCTGAAGATGACTTCCGCACGGGTTGTTGAAACGTCAGTCACCAACAACACCCGGATCATCACACTAGACGAATTGCTGATACTCCTGCGTTCAAACCATTTACTATGTAAGTGTTTTGATGAACAATAGACCTTTCCAAGTTGCCTTTTGCCTCGATTTCAAAACGTGTCCTGGCGCAAAACCTTTCATATGGAAATGAGTTTTACTTCCACGTTTATTGTCTTGCAAATCAAACTCATTTCCATATAAAAGGTTGTGCACCAGGACTCGTTTTGAAACAGAGGTAAAGGCAACTCGGACATGACCTAAACCATGAGGTATTCCTTCCAATATCAACCTAAAGTTTTTTTTAGCCTGCGTAGCTGGCGGTATCCGCGCCAGCCCACAAAACCGCTAGCTAAGCAGGCTTAAGCCATTGTTGAAACGCAAAAATCCTTCCGGTAATAAGACCCCCTACCCGGCAATAAGCCCACCGAAATAAGTCATATAAGCCCAGGGCTTTTCATCGGAATTTTCCAGTATTACAATTGGTTGTTTTGGCTACAAAACAGAAAGCTTAAAAACATGTTCCACATCGTGTAAACACAATCCAAGAGGACCACCTGGCATAAACTTGTAACCATTCCAGACAAAACAATACACCAATAATAAACCCTGCACGTGTCTTCACATCACATGAAGACTGTCTAAAGGTCAACATATTGGAATTTAACCCAAATGATCACGTGGAGCCATTGGTAATTGTGAACAAGAAGAGCTCCCACTTCAGTCTGTCTCATTCTGAGTCTGTCTGTAGGCTGTCCAGTCGACCGACAGTTATTTTTGGGAGCTGTTCTTCATTTTTACCAAACCATCTGCACGTGCGTTGTACATCACAACCTCGTTCCCAGGGTCTCTGGGAACGAGGTTGTGTACATCAGTGCTGGTGCATTCTTTTTGGGAACGAAAATTGATTCGTTCGTTCGTTCGTTCAGTGTAACATTAAGCTACTTATTACGGATCTGCTTTTTAAATGCCGTCCTCTGCAAAACAACAACGTAAAATGACCAAATTCTGGGTTTTATGGATCACCTGAACCACGAGAGTGAATTTTCCATGTTTCTATTTGTCTCTTATTCGGCTACAGTATAATCCTGACCTTCGTTGAATTACATGTAATTGTTCTTTTTTTAAATCACATTGATTTCCGAAAATAACGGCCACTCGAAAGTAATGCCCCTCCCTCCCAACCCTAGCCTGCGAGCAAGCTCTGAGGGCTTGTTCGCAGGCTATCCCAACCCCTGGGCCCTTACTTCTTCTAAAGAATTTGGAAACACACCTTGTTTAAGTCCACATTCCTTGCTTGAAAATGCCGACCAACAAATACTACAACAGGTCTACCGAGAAAATCCACACCTGCAACACAAAGAAAATGAAGCTTGATTCAAAGCTGTTGCTTATAACGTGTTGCTTATGGGATGAAAAAAGCCCATTAAAAAACCCAGCCTAATGGAAAAAAAACAACTTATAAAAAACAGCCTATTAACGAACAGCTTTACTCCTTATAGAAAAAACCCCAGCCTATTGAAAAATAATAATAAAACAGCGTTATTCCTTATAGAAAAAAAAACAGGCTATTGAAAAACTGAAATGAAACTGAAGTCTTGATTCATCCCACGGGGAGCAAAGGTGCAGTAGTTGAATATACATTGCATTTCTTCCCGCTGTCTGAGATCTTGTCGTGATAAACCTGCCTTAACCACAGCCACTAACAAGTTGTTGAGCGAGTGATTCTCACTGTTGAAGTGGTGTGGAACAGGCAGGTCCCCTTTCTTCTTGATAACGTCGAGACGGTGTTCCCTAAAGCGACTCTTTTTGCTACAACAGTGAACATCGCTTTGTCTTCACAATGGACAACAAGTCCCTTTATACTGTTATACCAAACAACGAAGGACTGCTAGCCCTCAAGCATTTTCTTGACAAACGAGACACCCAGGACCCTCCAACAGACACACTTCTCGGTAAGGCTGAACTCGTACTAACCCTGAACTCTTTTGAATTCAACGGTGAACATTTTAAACATATCGGCGGGGTTCCTATGGGCAGCAAACTGGGACCAAATAACGCTTGTTTGTTTGTTTGTTGGCTACATTTACTTCAAGGCGCTACACAGTTTATACTAGTATTAACTTTAAACAAACAACAAACAAACAAACAAACAAACCTGATTGGTAGACCATCTTGAGCCTGACAAGATTTGACAAGTCCTCTGTCCTGGCTCGTCGTAACCATCTCTGATACCTGATAAAGATTTGGGTTGAATGTTAAGCCGATATGCTTTCAACATATGTGCAACTAGACATCAAACACCACATTGTAGTACAAACCAAACGTCCTGCAGTGCTACTTTCAGCAACAACGTAGACTATGAGCAGTCCCTCTTTCCTTTAGTCAAGCATGAAGCGAAATAAAGTGAGAGGTTAAAAAATGGCCGCGTGAAGTCTAGGGGTGAGAATTGCGCTTTGCTCCCAGATTTCGCTCAGTCATTTTTTCCTCTCAGGCCATCCCCATAAAATTTTTGTTTCCCATCGCCCTCTCTCTCGTGAAAGTGGGTCAGTCGGTCGGTAAAAAAAAGAAAGAAAAGCCAAGAAACGAAATATTGACAAATAAATAATTCCAAGCGAGCCTTGATTATATCTTCCCCGTGACCACCATTTTGCAATGAGCCGATATCACTCTGAAAAGTGTCATTACTGGGCTGATTTAGATGTCAGAGTGACTTTAAGATGTAAACAAAGCATATTAGACTTGGAAACACCCAAGATCGAGAATGAATCAGAAACTTTTTTTGTTTTACTTTTTGAAAAAAATTGGGTTGGTCGGGCGATGGGAAACAAAGCATTTTATGGGGATGGCCTCACTTATTTTACTTCTCACTTGATGGACTTAGGGAAAGATCAAGAGTCAATCACCGCAGCTGTGGATGAAACCCTAGCATGTGACCACTCAAATGAGAGCTTATGAGCAGTACTTTCATGTGGTACTGTTTATTATGCTGTACAAGGTGGTTCTAACTTTCAAGTCTGTGGATGAAACCCTAGTGTGTGACCATTCAAATGAAAGCTATTGAGCAGTACTTTCATGTGGTTCTGTTTATTATGCTGTACAAGGTGGTTCTAACTTTCAAGTCTGTGGATGAAACCCTAGTGTGTAACCATTCAAATGAAAGCTATTGAGCGGTACTTTCATGTGGTGTTGATCGTTTCTCGATATTTTACTTAATTAAATTTACATTTTTTTTAAATTTTGAACTTGGCCACTCGTAAATATTGCCTTACACTCTCTCATGCTGAACGACATGCATTTCATTGGGAGATCTTTGCAATCGTTGTCTTGTTAGTTGGTCATGGTCTCCTGCCATTGCTGTGAAGGAATGTTTGCCAATAACAGATGAATCCAACATGTTCGTAGCACCGGCAGCTTCTTCAGCTTCTTCAACAACATCTGCATGTGCATACATGTACACGGAACAAGAAGAAGAAAGAATCACAGGGTTAGTTTCACTTCAAACAAGTGGTGGATTCACTAGCAGACTGTTAGCATGGTTCACATGGATAAGAGAAACTTTTTTCAAAGACTCTTCAAGGAACATCTCAAGGACCAAAGTCGTTTTTAAAAGCTCAAGTGAGCACAAATTCAATAGATTGTCAAGCAGACAGGTGATGAGAATAAAGAAAATCATTGATTAGCGGATTGTCTTGATAGGGGGGGACAGGGGGGGACAAGGGGTGACAGGGGGGGGGGGGGACAAGGAGGGACAGGGGGCAGGAGCTTGGGAGTAAAGGAGGAGGGAAGTCTACAGGAGGCAGGAGTAAAGGGGGAGGGAAGTCTACAGGAGGCAGGACGAGAAGAGGGGGCGGGAAGCAGGACTTTCAATTGAATAAACATGGCCAAACAGCTTATATGTATAAATGTATAAGTCGGAGATCCAAAGATATGATAGTTTGAAGTCTTCCTAAGAATAGAGTGGTAGATAAGAAGGTCCCCCTTAAATAGAAAATTTAAAGCACAAAGAGGCAGGAGCCACAATGGAAGGGGTGGGAACCGGGGGTACAAGGTACGGGAAGCAGGAATTTCAGACCCCCTGTCCTCCCCCCCACCCCAACTTGATGTACCACCAACTTCTCAGAACTAACATTAAACATGAAGGCGCGCTATAAAAGACAGATAGCTCCTCCCCCTTTGTCACGAAATCCCTGTTTCGATGGCTTAATCAAATATGGCGGACTATGCGAGCCAGAAGGGGAAAAGTCGTTGATCCAAAATATAAGTCGAATCCTACCTTGGGCTCTTTAATTTTACTTTAAAATACTTACTTTCCTGAAATAAAACCAAAAAACACCAGTGATGCCTCTTTCATAGCTCAAAATCTAAGATTTTAGCTTACCAAATTTGAATTACGCGCCCGTAACGGCTCCCCAAATCGCGAGATGCTGTAGAATTGAGCACAGACTCCTCGCGGCTGAGATGCACCTTCTTGAGCCTTCAAAATGAATGGTTTGTGGTCTTTCGTATTGTAACATGCTCAATTCGTGGTTTAATGGTTAACAAACGAATAAAATCGGCATTGTGAATGGATGACTGTTGGTTTCATGGCGGTGGCGCCATTTTAGAAAGTCAACTTCTGTCTTGGATCTAACCGCTTTGCGTTCATCGTTAATACTTGTCTTTTAATTTTCAAGTTGATCGTTAATTCAGCTTTACTTCTTGATTATTTTTTTGGCTGATTTTTCAGAGAAAATCTCGAAAGATGCCTTGTTGCGCACCACACGTACACGGATACACGAACGCCATGCGAAGCTCCTGCGAGCGATATCATTTGACTTGTCATGACTTGTGGACCGGGTTATGTTTTGGCTGATGGAGAGAAAATCACCGGAATATTGGAGTCAGTTATTCAAGGAAAACCTTCGTATATTATTTTGTTTGAACTAACGACACCGTACAGCACCTACTAATAAAAGTAATGATGCATTTATAGTGGATGTGTGTCGAATGTGCGCTCTATGACTGACGTTTGCAGTTCATTGGGCATACTTTACCGACCGTCGTTATTGTTTCATTGTGGTGGATTTCTAAACACATGATTAAGGTACAGTACCAGTACAAACCACTGCGATTTTATACTGAATATATATGCACAGTGTTTCTGAATATTTGCATGCCCATGTCTGGTGAAGTTTTAGCCGCATATGTCGCATATCGCTTCAAAGTTTATACGGTGTTACGTCCCAGTATACCGGCTTACTCCTGGGTGTATAATAAAAAGATTCGCTACAACTTTGCTTTGAAATTCGGATTGATTTGCTACCTCAAAATATTTGAGGTTCAAAGGTCTTTCAGAACAGGAGATGACACGACTTTCGCCAAGGGAATCAAGTTGCTTACTTCGTGCCGTTGATTTCACAATGCGCTCAGACATAATTTCACGTTGTCGTGCTGCGCAAACTGAGGCAAATATTTTAACAGGGAACTGAAAAGATAGAATTAAGTAAGCTTATATATTTTTCCAATTTTCCGATTTTATGGATACAGAAAAACTTTACCGAAAATGTACATATAAACTTGTATGTCGAGTAATATTTCACGGTGACATGCTTTCACGTCTGTACACTGGTGAGGTTGATTGACAAATGAGCCCTGGGCTTCCCTGGGAAGCCCCCTTTTATAGCGCGCCTTCGTGTTTAAAACGTGTATTGCAATAAGTAAGGAGAATTGACGGAAAAGGAGGACACCGTACCATCATCATCATCTCTGTGTCCTAGTGGTTTATCCATGATTCGAATTTGTCTTTCAGCAATTATTGGCTCACCATTCTCATTCCCTACAATTACAAGGAAAGTCAGTCACTAATTTTTATCGAAGAAATATAAACAAACTGCCTCTCGCTAAGTGGAGGATGGGTGCTTGGGACATCCCGGGATTTGCACTGTGGCAAGCCAGACCCTAGATGAAAACTCTTGAAGCGACTAGGGGTATCACTACTCCCCTGGATGGGATGCTAGTCCATCGCAGGTATCCTGTCCTAATAGTTCGTCATTACTCATTTTATACTCCTGGGTGGAGAGAGGCACTGTGAGTGAGTTGACATCAACTAAGGTTGTGTTCTAATGGAACCAAACATTTTAAACTAAACTGTACAGTCGTGTAAACTAGTTTTGTCCCATTTGGTTGAACATGTCTCCAACCATTTTAAACAGTTGATAACACAGTGATGTTTAATGCAGCTTGTCTCATAATGGCTGGATGCGATGCACCATTCAGCTGGAAAATAAATAAACTGTTCGAAGCTTGATGCCATTAATAGAGTGGTAAAGTGTGACGTCACAAATTTGCAAATTATTATTATCATGACTCAAAATCCCATCATTAGATAAAGATTGCTGAGCACTGTATGATCAGCCACAAAAGTTCAACTTGTTAGCACGAATAGTTCTAACAGAAGATAATAATTATAGAGGTTTAAAGTTTGGTACCGTCCCATACAAACCTCTCTAATTTTGCATCTGTTCTAAACTGAAGGAACAGACGCAAAATTAGAAGGGGTTGTATCATATCTCGGCCGCAAATTGCAATGGAGAGCTAATTTTTGGCAAGTGGACGGATTTTGGCATGCTTCCTCCGAATAGCTGATAAAATTTCATAATTTCACAAATTTAATTTTCGTGACGTCATGACTTTAGTACTCTATAAAACTGTTTAACCAAACGAACCAAATAGTGGAAGTTGCAGTGGCCCAATGGTTAGTGTGCTGGATTCAGGATTGAGTGGTCCGTGTTCAAGCACTGGCCAGGGTTCATTGGCCGGGAGTGTTCAGATTGGGCAAGACACTTTACTCTCACCGGTTACAGTACAACATACAAAGAACATCAACCCACCAATATCGCCAGGAAGTTCATTCAATACAAAGTCTTCCTCTTGCTTGTTTCTTGGAAAGTAGAGAGGCATAACTTTCTTGTAAATGGCCTGAAAACAAAAATAATCAAATTTAACACACTCAGGCTCCATACAAATTGTAAGTTTTAACTTAACTGAAACCAATTCGCCACTTTAGAAACGAGAAGCAAACTGGGGCGAGTCTTCTTGAGTATCTTGCAGTCGCTTGTGGGACTATTACTGGGATGTGTCATCAAGCTGGCCGCCATTTTGTCCCCAGTAACGGTCCCACAAGCAACTGCGAGATGCGACTCGCCCCAGGTTGCTTCTCGTATCTAAAGTGGTGAATTGAATTCTAGTGATCACAATCAGAACTTTGAAATCCTTCCTTACCTCGTCAGCATTTTCAACAACAAAAACTACACGTTCAATATCAGAAAACTTTTCTAGAAATCGTCTGACAGTTCCTGCAATCAGAAGATAGCAAAATTAACAAAGTCTGCATCTGTTTCTGGTAATAACACAAACCTCTGTATTGATAATGCTCTCCTTTTTCAGTAATAAAACTCAGTGCCTTTAATAACCCTCCAATTAAATTCTGCTACGTGGTACAAAGTTGTGAAAGGTATTAAGAAAAATGAGAAAAAAGTGCAGCTGATGACCGTTTTGTACTTCATGAAATACAATTTAACAATAAAATAACCCAGTCAAAACTATCTGGTATACAGGTCACCCAAAGGGGCTTCTATTTTATTAATAAAATATTGTTGCACCAAAAATACAAAATCATTATCGCATTAATCACTTACGCAAAGCTATGTGAGCACCATCCTCAGGGGGTACCCTCGTCTTGACGTGTTTATTACACACAGACCAACTGATGCGATTCTGGTCTCTCTAAAAGATACAGGTACATGCAGTTTAGTTACAGGTACAGACAGTTACAGGTGCGAAAGCTGGCCTAGTGCACATTCAATCACGTTACGTTTGAAACCAAATTAAGTCATGTTTTCGCGCCAGGTGTTCATGTTTATAAATGCAACCAACGGTAAACACTTTAGAAACTTGTTGAGTGATTTATTATTAACTATTTTTTGGTCATCATTATTTTTACCCACCTTACAATCTTCATAACACTCCTGTAAGAGGAGAAGAGAGCACTCTCTGCCGCAGTCTTGTATTTAATGTTATAGCGTGGACCCACAGTATGAATGACATATCTACAAACACAATAAGTACAATATGAGTCATGATTCAGAGAATTTTGATCGGTAATAAACTTGTTTAGGAGATTATGAACATCTGAAATAAATCATATTATTATACGACATATATGAGTGCGAATATGCACCAAAACGAGTGCAAAATATTAATATGAGATTGTATTACACTCGTCTTAGTCCCCCTAACTGCGCGCTTCAGAAAACACTGAAAGCCTATATTTATATTTAAAAAAATAATTATGTCGCATTTGTACTCGTCAATGTTTACTGACTAATAACTAATACCCAGTCGTATTACACAACTTTCTGGTGAATAGGTAGGGGAAGTGCAAAATGTTTGTCATAAACAGGGTTAGGGTTTGATAGCCCGGGCGGCACACCGCAACTCAAACTTGGGTTGAGTACCCCTCCTCCCCCTGAGATATTGCAATGCATGCATGCATCTGAAAATGTTTTGCCTTCCGCCATTTTTCTCTTGAAAATTAATGTTGAAATGCGCAGTTACATCATGTGACACATTCCTGACATACGACCACATGTCCTGAAACTGTGTTGATTTAAAATGCTGACATGGCATGGCTTGGCATGCAAAATCACCTACCTTGCTGGTAGACTGTAGCCTTTTGACATTTTAGCTTCTCCGGTTCTACAACCTACCACAAAGAAATTGATTGTTAATGTTGTTTCTAAGAAGATGATTCAGGTCATGAGTCATTGAGTGAAAACAAAGGAGAAAAAGCATCCTATACATTGTATTTATTAGCATGGTTAGCTGTACTGCATCCAGCCTAGACTGGCAGGCTCAAAGCTTCAATTGGACATCACACAAAAAATATGGTGCAGGCCAGACCATAATAAGGTAAATGTTACACATTTCTAAACAGCACAATAAGCATTTTTTATGCATACATGTATGCAACAACAACAACAACAACAACATTTATTTGTACTCTCTCAAAAAAAATTACAATTTACAATTTTTTATTATAATAATAGTAGAGTATGCAAGCCCACTGGGTTTAATTCAAGGATTCAAAATGGTATTGTAACATTCAAGACATGCAACATTTTACTGCAAAAACAACTCCGCCCCCCCCCCCCCCCCCCACCCCACACTCGCGTAAGCGGACAGCTCTACTTACGGCCACCTTGACAAACCCAGTTTGAACTCTAGCTCAATACATACAAACTCTGTACAGTCGAAGTTCTCTGAGCGGACAATCTCATAAGCAGACAGCTCTACTTACGGCCACCTTGACAAACCCAGTTTGAACTCTAGCTCATACAAACTCTTTATTTACACATTCCCATAAGCGGCCAGCTCCAGTTGTGGACACTTTTTCTGCTTCCAGAGGGTGTCCCTCACGGGAGCTTCGACTGTATTACATGTAACAAAACAACAGCTGCCTTACCAAGTAATTGTGTTTTACATTCTTGTAATAGATCTGGGCCTGCCGCTCGATGGATTCTTTCACTGAACACTCCTTTGTTACTGAGCGATTCATTTGTTGTGTTTACTATTGCAATGGTATTCAGTTTAGTAATATCACCAGACCTATAAAAAGATGTGGAACATAATTTAGCACACACAAAGAATTGAGAACTCAACCTCGTCCCCAGGGCCATCTCCGCTTTCAAGATGGCGGGTGAGCGCGAAGAAGACCCTGGTGAAGAGCAGGTCACGTGACCACAAAATTAGCCAATCGCGAGCCCGCCGCCATTTTGAAACAATCAAAATCTCCAATATTTTTGGAGACACATGACCTGCTCTTCGCCAGGGTCTTCTTCGTGCCCACCCGCCATCTTGAAAGGGGAGATGGCCCTGGGGATGAGGTTGTTGAGAACTTTCAATTGGCACAATCTATTCAATATCTATTGTGGCATTGATGAAAGTCAGTGACTATTGTACATGTACATGTTCACAGGCATAACCGCTAATACAGTTGAACCCCAGGCCACTATCTCAAACTCTCAAGGGAAACGACAAACAGTTCGAAATAGTGGGGAGCTAGTTTGAGTGAGCCGAGTTCAAGATAGTGAGGTTCAACTGGAGATTGTTTTGGTCTCTGATTGGATAGCTCCAAAAAATATCCATATACCCACCCCAAGGAAGGTCATAGGAAATTCCGAGGGGGTCTTTCAACATTAGAATCAGCCCGGGGTGTCTAATCGAACAAAAAATCAATCGAACGCATTCGAACACCAATCGTTTGATTGCATTTGGCAATCGAACATAATTGAACATCTAATTTTGTGTGAGTTCGATTATCGAACAAATCGAACCAATCGAACAAAATCGAGTGCAATCGAACAAAATCGAACGCAATAAAACCGAATCCGGTTCGATTGCCAACTGTTCGATAATCGAACGTTCGATTGTGTTCGATTGCCGACCATTCGATTGACATAATTTTTTTGTGAGTTCGATTATGTTCGATTGCCGAACACAATTGAACGATTGGTGTTCGATTTTGTTCGATTAGACACCCTGGGAATCAGACTCTCTGTGAATGCTTCAACAAAGATCTGCCAAAATGGTAATTATTCTCCTGACTGACATATCAGGGTTTATATAAAGAAATTCGGTAATCTATTAGTTGATTACGTCATTATTTATGCTGCCAATAGGAGAACATGCATTTCCCACCCCTAGTCAAGAATATTCAAATAACCATCTACTTTCTCTGCTGGCAGAATTATAATATATGCAAGGTAATTAACGTCTTTGGATAGAATTTGAACCGCTCATAAGGAGTCACTATCTTTTAAAACTGTCACTCCAGAAATCATCGGGCCAAGCCGAGGCAAGTAGATATTAATTGGCTACATGCAAATTAGCTTATAAGAAAAAAACAATAACACAAATCTCTACAGCGCACGGACAAAACTTCACCTAAAATCAGAAACAGAAAGCAAGTTGTAAACCAATATAAATACTCACCAAAGTGCTACTTTAGCGTTTAAGTCTTGTCGAACAGGGAATGGAGTCTGTGTTCTACTGGTGTCACTCTCTGGCATAGCGGGATTTTCATACGCCGGAACAGGTATTGAGCTCCATCTTGGAAGAGAAAGTGCGTCTACAATGGTTGCTGTCACTCCAAGAGGATCCATAGCACTGTTTTAAACACTAGATTCAAATCATTAACTAGATTTGGTGCAGTTTACCGGAAGGTGACTCAAAATATTTCGCTTTTAGCTGCTTTTCGCTGGTTTCTCGGATGTATTTCGAAATTGACTTGCACGAGCTGAAACGCCTGTAAACGTGGCCAGCGGAAACTGCACAAAAACGCTAACCCTTCATATAAGAAAGAGCAATGTGTGTGCGAGTTTTGGACCCCGAGCCACAGGCGAGGTACCCTGCGAGACAGAGATTGACTTCTCTTTCGGCGCGCGCGCGATGAGAAGGAACCTCTGCACACAACCGCACGATCCTTTGATCTTGCCGCGTCCCAAATCTGGGATGAATAAATTAACAAAATACTGGTTTTTAACCGGTTAAAACCCGTTAAAACCTAGAAGTGCGCGCGCTTGCACGCGCTTCATCACGCGTACGGGCCACTTGTATGCGTCAGTACAAAATTTTCCTTTCAAAAACTGCTTCAAGCTCGCTAAATCAACAGAAACAATAAACATATATTGAAAAAACTATATTCTACTAACTGAACTAACCATTTTCCTAAGAAATTACCGGGAAAATTGCCAACAGATGCAAATAAATTCAAAAGCTTACGCGTACAATTAGCGCGCGCGTGCTGAGCGCGAGTACCTACACTGACGTAGTTCGCGCATGCACGATAGGAAATCGAGGGGTGTGACGAAAGCTCAGACCTCGAAAGCTCAGACCTCAGACCTCAGACCTCGAAAACTCAGACCTCGAAAACTCAGACCTCGAAACCTCAGACCTCGAAAACTCAGACCTCGAAACCACAGACCTCGAAAACTCAGACCTTGAAAACTCAGACCTCGAAAACTCAGACCTCGAAAACTCTAAATGTGTATGTACTAGTGTGTATGTAGCCTTGTGTTTCAACAGATAAGCTTACAATATGCGGAGAGGGAAACAAATATTTGAGGAGGCCAGAGGGGTCCAAGAAAGTCACTGATCACGCTGCACTGATCATAAACACAACGCGCCCAATCTTCGTATCGATTCTCGGTTGCTTACGAACAACTAGACTGTGAACAGTCCCTCTATTTCTTTGCGGCCACGTTCGATCTTTTAGCTGCCATCTTGAATAAGCGGGTGCGCGAAATCTGGGGCGAGGGAGGTGCCATGCATGTGTCGCAGTGACTGGATATACGTAACATTTGTACAGTTGAAGAACCTCTCCACAACGGCCACCCTGGTGCATAATTATCTGGCCGTTGTAGAGAGGTGGTCGTTGTTGGGAGGTTTCAATAAGAGTAAAGTGTATGGATCGGCGCACGGTCGGGACGAAAAATCCTGGCAGTTGTAGAGAGGTGGCCGTTATAGAGAGGTGGTCATTAGTGGATGTTCAATTGTATTAAAAAAAAAATGCAGCAATTACAAAATTACGTAAACAAACAAGAGTAAAACATTATATTTGAAGGTCGTGTTTTCTTAAGTCTTGTGTTCTTAAGCTCAGACCTCAGACCTCGAAACCTCAGACCTCGAAAACTCAGACCTCGAAAACTCAGACCTCGAAAACTCAGACCTCGAAACCTCAGACCTCGAAAACTCAGACCTCGAGATGGTACTTTGCGAAATGTGTATGTACTAGTGTATATGTACCCTTGTGTTTCAACAAGTTGTTGGCGAACACAATATGCGGAAGGAAACAAATATTTGAGGAGGCCGGGGAGGGGGTGCAAGAAAGTCACTGGTCATAAACATAATGCCCAATCTTCGGATCGATTCTCGGTTGCTTACGCACAATTTAATTGTGAACAGTCCTTCTATTCGTATAGATAACAAAAGCAAAGCGTGGCTTTTTTATTATTGTTCGTTGTTATAAATATAGACATATAGACCTCTGGTACGGGTTGGAAATCCGGAATCATGCAATAGGTTAAAGATGTTCAGAAAAAGGAACTCCTTATAAGCCTGCTGGCGGGAGTAATAAATAACAAATTCCCAAACAAGATTGCGGTTGACCAACTCTTTTTCGGCTGAAAGGAGTGAAAGGAATAATATTATGTTTATTACATGTACATGTAGCTTTGTCGTTTACAGTCGACATTGCCTAAACTTACCAACAGAAACTACACAATATTCCAGAAAAAAGAACGATAACTAAGAAAGAACCTAATACAAGGGCACGATCACACAAGACGAACTATATCATTTTTTATTACGAAATGCGAAAATGCAATAACAGAGCCATAACAGTTATTGCTCTTAAAAAATATGTCCCGCACTTCCAGTGACTCCGGATACAGTAACCGTTTACTCATGTCCCCTCAGAAGAGCTGCCGGAGAGGACATGTCTCTCCGCCTAGTATTGTGCCGTTCACCAACAACGTTTTATAGATGAGGTAAGCTTATCTGTTGAAACACAAGGGTACACATTAGCACATACACATTTCGAGTTTTCGAGGTCTGCGTTTTCGAGGTCTGCGTTTTCGAGGTCTGAGTTTTCGAGGTCTGAGTTTTCGAGGTCTGAGGTTTCGAGGTCTGAGTTTTCGAGGTCTGAGTTTTCGAGGTCTGAGTTTTCGAGGTCTGAGGTCTGAGGTCTGAGCTTTCGAGGTCTGAGCTTTCGTCACACCCGAAATCGAGCGGTTGTGTGCAGAGGTTCCTTCTCGTCGCGCGCGAAAAGAGAAATGAATCTCTGTCTCGCAGGGTACAGGCGAGGATACATGAGAGCGCGTGATAAGAAATCTCTCTTCAGTTTTTGAACTAGATATCTTCGCGAGCGAGCGAGATATTTCAATACGAGAAGATAAATTTTATATCTCCAAGCAACCATGTTTTAGTTTGTTTGAAGCGAGTTCGGCGAGATCCGCCCTTTCAGAATTAATTTTACCGGTTCGATTTCTCTCTGTTTTATTTAAAACGGACAAAATCGCAAAAACAGTAACCCGCCGAAATCCCTTCAAAAGTACCGGCCTGAGGAGCGTAAAAAAAACAAAGAATACAACACAGCAACAGGGTAAGTTTATCACAAAACATTCGAATTTTTACCACACGGTCCATGAATTTATGATGTCATCGCTTATCAAATCGACTACTGAAGTGAATAAGTTGCAAAGGACCGCGAACGAGTGCTGCTGGTATACGTAGGATGTCGTTGTCGCTTCAAGTGTTCTACAGTGGAACCTCGATATAACGATACTCGATATAACGATGTTCCCGGTATAACGATCAACATTTGACAGCCCGGCAAATGTTACAGTAAATGTATGGAGAAAACTCCCGATATAACGATACTCGATATAACGATATAACGATCACAATCTGGCAGCCCAAACGTAAAATTTACCCCGATATAACGATAAAATCAATCATCGCGCGATGAAAAAGGAGGCTTAACACTTGAAAAGATATGACAATACTCCCGGGCAATACTTTTCCTTTATAATTTAATTATTAACAATACCCCGATATAACGATATTTTTGGCTCTTTTCCCGAAAAATCGTTATATCGGGAATTCGTTATTACGATCTCCCGATATAACGATCTAATTTGGTCAGTCCCTTGGTACATCGTTATATCGAGGTTCCACTGTACGTAGTGTCAGCCTTGCTTACTTTATTTGTATTAAATCGACAGCCGTCAAATATTTTACGAGGACTCGCAGAACGCAGTGGACTTCACGGGAAAAAAATGTATATTTTAACGATTAAAAAAAAATCGTTTGATCTTGCATAGAAACAAGGTACAATTGCCTTGCACTCAAAAGCGAATCATCAGATACAGGCCCAGTTATTTCAGAATCATGTCAAAATATGCTACTCGTTTGAGTGTTTGATAAAACTTCGCATCCATGACTGTCGGCATATTACAAAGATGCAAATAGATAAGTATGAGTAAATTGGACCCTGATTTCCTTGGTTTGTTGTTTACTTCCTTTTCGCTTGATTCAACTCAATGCCAGGAAATTACTTGCAATCTTCTTCAGTCAGTTCAATACGCCCCTTTCTCCTCTGCGGTTCCACATTCATGTTCGGCGTTGGATCAGCCCTCGCCCGCGCGTAACTGAATGCCTTTTTCTGCCTATCCATGGCAAATGCGGACGCCAAGCGATTCGCCGAGGGACGTACAAATATGACAGTGGGGCGTGGATTTAAGTGTCGACATTCTTCAATTAATTTTTTGGCCTCCTCGATATTCCATCCCGCAGTATAGTACGAAACAGCGCGTTTTTCTCAGCCATATTGCTCGGCGGTGTTTGTTGAAAGTGGACCCTGTCAGTGTTATGACGAAATGCTTACGTAAAAGGATGAGCTTTGAAGGTTTCTTGACATAAGGCAAGGCGGTCTTTCCTTCATATACTTTGAAAAATTGGATGAACGTCCCTTCCCCCAGCCCCTTTGTTTTCTTTTCCGGTTTTGTTTGGAAAATCGGAGAACACTCCAGTGACTACAGACTTAAGCAGTTTCTCCTTATTTCTTCACGCCATGCAAATGCCGATCGATAGTAAACTTCAAGTAGCACCAGTAGCATGGATGAGAATCCAGAATAAAGTGCCGGCACAGATGGGCCACTTTCAGGCTACTCCAATCCATTGGATTGGAACATTCTTTAAAGCATGGTATATGCAATGCTATTAAAATTCTAACTTGGCTCCGAGGCTTTGGGGAACAAAACAACAACAAAAACACATAGAGGGTGAATAATATATCCCAGCCAAGTTAAGGCTAATTTACAAGCTACCATTCGCACAGGCTTATTTACACCTTACGATTTGTCGGCCCGATTTCTCTTTTATTGGTATAGCGCGAGGATGAAAATCGGCCCGATTTATAAAATCTGTGGTGTTGCTACTGAATTTTCACAATTCAGATCGACTTTCATCCGCTCAGTCATTTTCTCAATCAAATCAGGCCAAATAGGGTCGACAAATCACAGCGTGTAAATTAGTCTTTAGAATTTTGATATGTCTAAACATAGTTAGTAGAGGAGACTGGTTATGAAAGCCGGCGGACTTCAAAGGCGCCAAACAATAGCGGCTCTCTGATGTTGAGCCTGCACGTCACGTGACACTGACCCTGCACACAGTGAAACAAGATGGCGGAAGATACGGACGCGCTTTTCATATTTGGTGATGACATAGTTAGTAGAGGAGACTGTCTCCTCTACTAACTATGGTCTAAATTGGCCAATTTCCATTTGTTGCTAACAAAAACTAAAGTCGCTACTTTCAGGGGATCGTTACATTCAAGATGTCGTTGACCCTTTAACTCCCAAGAGCGCTAAGTTCAAAACTGATGAAAAAATCTTGAATTTCATTTTGCAAAATTGTCAAAAACAAACAGCACCACTTGAAAGTACTGCTCAATAGCTTTCATTTGAATGGTCACATACTAGGGTTTCATCCACAGACTTAAAAGTTAGAACCACATTTATTGACTCAAGGTTTGACTCTGGGAGTGAAAGGGTTAAATACAAAATTCATTATACATAATCAAAGCCAACTACACGATCGCCAGTTTCAAAAACACCTTTAATGTACAGTAGGTTGATCTATTCCTGCAAAACCAAATGTCAAATTAAATATTCTACACCAAAAACCAACAAACAACGCTTTGAGAATGTTATGAATACAAAAATAAAACAGTATGTACATATGCTACATCGTAACAACACACTATTGTAACGTTTCACGGCGTTACTGAGAATTTATTTACAATTCAGCTGTTCTAAAGGAGCTATGTCACGATATTTTAAGTCATTTTTGCGAAGTGCAAAATCACCTTCAAATTGACGAAAGCCTCAAAATAATAGTTTACTAAGGCAGAAAAACACCAAAGAGGTAATAATAAACCAAACAGGAACAAGGATGGTTGAGGATGGAGAAGATTAAGACGGATTGCAAATGGCGAACTTGAAAAAATGGCCAATTTTTTCAAGATGCGCCATCCGTGACGTAGCTCCTTTACGAAATGAAAACTTCAATGTGTTCATCTGGCCGATCGCGACACCAGCCTGGATCCCTTATAAGGAGATGACACTGCAGTACTTTGGAGCTTCAAGTTATCCAGTACATAGTTTCTCTTTTGTTTCACGGTCCTGCGCGATGAGTTGGCGCTTGTCGAGATGATTTTCGACCGCATGTTAGGCGGACTGTAGTCAGCGGTTGTTCCTATGATGTCATAAGTCCACTGCATATCTGAGGTCTGTGGATAAAAACCATACGTCACTTTTAACGACAAGAACAAACGTTATATAATTCATCAAGTTAAAACAAAGGAAATCATAACCGTGACGGGGTTTTGATATAAATTTCTTCGATTTTATTTATCTGTTTCCTCCTTAGTTTTAGTTTCGATTGAGAAGATATATCAAACACTCGAGACAGGGTTTGATCACATTTCCAAACCCCTCGAATTTCGCCGTTAAAGTACTCCGCTGCGAGTCGTATTTTCAACTCTCTTCTCGGGTTTGAAAATGTGATTAAACCCTGTCTCGAGGGTTTGAGATATTACTTCATTCGTCACGCATCTGTCACAAACTTTACGCAAACTGCAGTCAAGTGGAGAGTGATAAACTTTTTATAACCCTAAAAAAAGTCCCTGCCAAAATCTTTCTACCCAACAAATTCCGCCAGAAAATTTCAAACCCCCCAAATCGGTAATTTCAAACCCCAAAAAGGCCATCGCACCCCCCGTCACTGATATACCCGAGTAACCCCCTCCCACCCCCCTCGGGCTTGGGCAATCAACGAAGATGTGAAATGCTTTACCGAGTTGCGACCTCCACAGCGGTCAAACGCACTGCGCGCGCGCAGTTCCCGCCAAAACCCCGCTGCCAAAAGTCTTTAGTAATTTGCGAAGTCCCCACCTTTAAACCTCAAACTTCAGAAATCGGCTCGTATTTTGGTTTACCACTGCATGTTTTATAACGTTTTCTTACAAACTTCACGGCCATTACGTCTCAATCTCTTGCAAAATTCAAGGCAGCGAAAACCGGAAGTGGCGCCGAATTTTTTTCGTTTGACCGCTGTGGAGTTGCGACCAGTTAGCTGTCAATCTAAGTTACCTGAACAACCAGTTTACCCTTGTGCGTCTTGCCGTATATTTGGGGCTTGTATGCGACCCTGATAAGTGTTCCTTCAGTGCCTGCCGGAGTCAGTTCCCCGGATGTAGGAGTGACTGTAAATTCCAGATCAGAACTGGGAGCGAAGAACGCTTCAAACGGAAGAGTGTGTCTGCAAGAGAGAACAACATCCTTCCATATAAACCAACACTTTTTATAAAATAAGCAAGATAATACGCGCGCTCTGATTGGCTCAAAACCATTTACCATAACTCTATGGAAACAGAAAATTGCTTCGTGCTTTTATTTTATAAAAACAACAGAAAACGTTTTCCCTGTGTTTCCATAGAGTTATGGTAACACTTGTGAAAGTTTGGGAGAACTCGAAATTGCTGTGGAAACACTCGCCTGTGGCTCATGTTTCCACAGCATTTCTCTTCTCCCAAACTTCACTCGTGTTACCATAACTCTATCGTACAGTATACAGATCACATCAAATGACTGGAAAACAAGTGTAAGCGTTTCATAAAATAAATCACCAAATTTAACTGAAGAGAGTTAAAAATTTAAGCTCCAGCTATTACAAATGCTCCCTATTTGTTAACCATCCACTTATTTAATCTGCTGAAACTTTACAGTTGTACTAATTTTAACCTGTTAGAGCGGATTACAATTGAGTGTCGAAAGTAATCCGGAATTGCTTTGGTTTTGTTTCACTACACTCTCTGATTGGTTTAAAAACTCGCGCCACCTTCTCAACCAATCAGATGCAAAACCACAACCAATCGCGACTTGGTCACACGCGTTTTCCCGCGCTTGGTGTCAGTCACGTGTATTTGCTTCGTGCTCTCATTGGTTCATTGTGTTGTTTACGTTTGTTGTGATTGGTTATTGTGTTTGCTTTGCTTTTGGTTTTACAACACTTAAAGGTGCTATGTCACGATATTTTAAGCCATTTTTGCGAAGTGCAAAATCACCTTCAAATTGAAGAAACCCTCAAACTAATAGTTTACCAAGGTAGAAAAACACCAAAGAGGTGATAAGAAACCAAACAGGAACAAGGATGGTTGAGGATGGAGAAGATTAAGACGGATTGCGAACGACGAACTTGAAAAAAATTGGCATCCGTGACGTCATCCGTGACGTAGCTCCTCTAATCGAAGACTACTCTATTGTCATTTGTGTAAGTAATTTTCTCGTTGCTTGTTACCTCATTTGACTTGTCATCCTGAAGCCCACAACAGATTCCTTGTTCAGTCCAACAGACTCGATCGTGATCGTATCGTCCACTTCCGGTTCAGTGGCTAACACTCTGAGCGGAAATCTCCAAACTCCACCGGAAGCGGCCGATATCTTTAACTGAGTCTTGTGACTAGAGAGAGAAACGAACAAAACGCGGTTCACTTAGCGACAGGGCAATAGAGTACTAAAGTTATGACGTCACAAAAATTAAATTTGCGAAATTATGAAATTTGATCAGCTATTCGGAGGAAGCATGCCAAAAAACGTCCACTTGCCAAATATTAGCTCTCCATTGCAATGTACGGCTGAGATGTGGGCACTTCAGGTTTAATTTCTCCATACAAACTCTTCTAATTTTGCATCTGTTCCTTCAGGCGCAAAATTAGAGAGGTTTGTATGGGACGGTACCAAACTTTGAACCTCGATATCTTTTGTTCTATTCGTGCTAACAAGTTGAAATTTTGTGGCTGATCATACAGCAGCAATCTTTATCTAATGATGGGATTTTGATGCTTGATAAAAGTAATATTTGAAAATTTGTGACGTCACACTTTTTGTTCTGATTAGTTCATTGTGAGTAG
Source organism: Desmophyllum pertusum (assembly GCA_029204205.1). Classification (NCBI taxonomy): domain Eukaryota; kingdom Metazoa; phylum Cnidaria; class Anthozoa; order Scleractinia; family Caryophylliidae; genus Desmophyllum; species Desmophyllum pertusum. Next base: position 318,686 of record MU827823.1, read on the forward strand.
CCAGAGTGATTACTTTGGTTGTGATGTTACCACAGTCATTATAAAAACGGTTAACCGCTTCGCTATTACTTTATTAACTTACTTGAAAGGTTTGAATGGTGAAAACACGAAGTTAAACACGAGAATCACCACACCAGAGACTTGATTCTTGATCTTTCTCAACAGACTCACACCAAGTGATCGCTCCAGGCACGACTGGCATTCTGCGTCCTCGTAAATAAGTTCGTACCTACAGGGGGAGGGAAGGGGGGAACCTATCAGAACTATTGAAGCACTGATCCAAGAATTTCCTGATCACACTCATGGATTTCACAAAATACAGTGTCTTATCTCTCAACTCCTTTTCCTCCGTTTTGCGCCGAATATTTAAACTTGATAACAAAACCGTGGCCTAACACGACTTAAAACTGACCAATCTAAATGTGTTAACGACATTTACAGTAAATCCTATTTAGAAGGTACATAAGACAGACTAAAAAAAACAATTAGCTACTTAGACCCCATTCAAACTAGCAAATCAAATTGCAAGAACTGTGTGAGGCGGAGATGTCAATTGTCAGAACGCGAACGTGGAGCTTGATGTCTTTGCCTCTCATAGTTCTTGCAGTATTTTGATTGGCCAGTTGAAACGAAAGCCATCAGAAAGTTGTTAAAAAGCTGTCAACAATTATTCAAAAACTTTGTCGAGTGGCAACGGTAGGGCGATCTTCACTGTAAAACGGCCTTGTAAAATCATAATATATTTTACGCATTTATTTCAGTCGATAATTCGCTGTTGTTTAAAACCCAACAAATCCTTACGTTCAGATATACTCACCTAAATTCCTCCGGCACGTTCAAGTAGTCCACTCCATATTCCATTTCTCCAGGCACATGGCGTCCCAGCAGATTAATCGGAGTAACGCTCGGGTACCGCCCAAAACCCGAGCCGCCGGTATTGGGAGTCAATCCGGTCAGCGTTACCTCCACTCTCTCCTCCACTCGGCTGCGAGCCTTGCACTCGATACACGGGGCCTGGGACTCCTTGATAGGATGTGACTCAGGGATCCCCCTGACGGGGAATATCCAGTGGAGATCATTCACCATGCGCGTGCTCATCATGCTGGGGTAGTTCCCATTCCACGTGTCTTCCGTGTCCCTGTGGATGGTTACAGTGACCGTAGCCTCGTGTAGCTGCATGGTGTCGGGCGCAAAGGAGATTGGGATATCTAGAGTAGCGTCCGCCTCCAGGATGATACTTTTGGCGCGTTTGAGCAGGAGACAGAATACCGAGTCTTTAGGCTGGGTGTCACTGCGCAGGCTTGTGAACAAGGAGCCTGGAAACGAGAAACGAAATTAGAAAGTCTTGAATAAAAACAAAGTAATTTTCCAAAATTATATTTTTTGGTCAAAATTTCCATTGCTATACAAGCTGACAGAGAATTCGACAGCAACTGTTTGTAAAAATAGGTGCGTAGTGTGCGTAAGTGTGGCACCGCATAGAACAATACGCAAAATTTAACCAAGAAGTCTAGGTATCCTAAAAGCTAAAATATAAGTTGTCAGAAAGCTTTTAGCAATCAGCATAGCGCATCAATTATATCAAATGTGTGTTTTGAAGGTTAAGTTAAGGTCTTCGTGCTAATTGAACAGATAACAGCATATTCATTTCACAGATGACTCTCTATACAACATGTTATCGCAGACAAGAATGTACATATATCTCCGTTCCTTCGCAGAGCAAGTGCAGTTATACCCATTCCTCTCGCAGACCATGTGTTGGCCAGGCGTCTAATTCACGTAGACCCACAAACAGACAAACAATTTTTTTTTGCTCATGATTTAGTGCGAGGTTACACTTCGTGTAAGCCCACACAAAAAGTTACACGGGTCTTACCGCTCCGCGACAGCAGCCTCTCTTTCATGATGACGTCCACGATCACCTGCCGGTCAGTGGGATTTCTAAACGGAATTATAACCGAGGAGTTCCCTCCGAGCTGTGAATATACATTGATGGGGTCCACTGGTCCTGGCATCATCCCTGTACCAGAAGCTAGGAAAACCCAGCTACCAAGCTAAACCAAAAATAAACACAGTTTAGTACCAACGCCTCCGCGTGTGAGGAAATCCTGTTTTAATGCTGTTCTCAGATATACCCAGTCGGGGGAATAAGTACCAGTTGAGGCCGGGCGAGACGGGACCACGATGCGGGACAATAGGCCATTTCCGAGTTGCATTTTGCCCTCTGTTTCAAGACGAGTCTTCGTGCGAAACCATGTCACGATATTTAGGTCATTTTTTGCGAAGTGCAAAATCACCTTGAAATTGAAGAAATCCTCAAAAGAACAGTTTACTAAGGTAGAAAAACACCAAAGAGGTAATAATAAACCAAACAGGAACAAGGATGGTTGAGGATGGAGAAGATTAAGACGGATTGCGAATGGCGAACTTGAAAAAAAATGGTCAATTTTTTCAAGATGCGCCATCCGTGACGTAGCTCCTTTAAATACAACTGCATTTGAATGGCTTCATTTGCATGAAATTCAACTTGTGAGTAAAACTCATTTTCATATGAGAGATTTTGCACCAGGATTCGTTTTGAGATTCGGAAATGGCCTATTTTCGGAGTACTCGAGAGTGCTCGCGCTGTTTCTTGATTGGATTATAACAATCGGAAACTCTTCGAGTGCTTCAACGAACATTTGCCAAAAACGGCACTTGTTTCCTTCTCTTGAAATGAAAAACATTCGTTGAATGCCTAGTCTCCTACGCAGCCGTTAATTGTGTCGTCACGCAACGCTTCTCCCCAGGTTTGAGCAGCCGTTAGTGGGAGAAGCGTTGCGTGACGACACAAATAACGGCTGCGTAGGAGACTATTGAATGCCATGCTTGCGCTTATTTTCAGTTGTTCAAATCACACGCATCACTTTACCTGAGGACACTGGAAGGAGATTTCAGCGGAGTGCAGCTGTCCAATAGCAGATGGTGTGAATTTGAGCGGGACTTCCAGCATACCGCCTGATGCCAGCAGAATCTGTTTGGAATTGTCCAGTTCCAGACTGAAGTTGGCTGGATTGGAGCAGTGAGGTGTGAGAACAAGTGACTCGTCTGTTGGGTTTTGAAGGCGAATCATTTTATAAGTGGACCTGGAAAGACACAAACAATTCAATTCACTCAGATCCCAACAGCCGAGAATAAACTGAGCCCGCAGTCTTCAGCAGGATTGTTGCCTAGCAACATGACGTATCCTGACGGAGACAAGCTCCCCGCCCCCACCACGGCGGTCAAACGCACTACGCGCACGAAATTCCCGCCAAAACTACCGCTGCCAAATTGCGTAGTCCTCCACTTTAAAGCCAAACGTCCCTGCAACTCCTCGTGTGTACCGACCTTAAAAGTTTACAGTGTTACTTACTTGCCAATCTCGCAATGAATTGAGGGAAGATGTGAAGGTAGAGGGATGGTTGACTTGAGCACGAGATCATACCAAAACTCTCCAACGGCTTCATGTTGAAAGATCACACTGAAAACAGCATCAAAAATAAAGTAGATAAGTTAAAGTGAAGAGCGCTCTACCGTTGCCAATCGACAAAGTTTTTGATTAATTTTTGACAACTTTCTGGTGGCTTGGATTTAAACTAGCAAATCAAATTGCAAGAATTGTGGGAGGCGGAGATGTCAATTGTCAGAACGCGAACGTGGAGCTTGAGATCTCCGCCCCTCGTAGTTCTTGCATTTTGATTGGCCAGGTGAAACGAAAGCCATCAGAAAGTTGTCAAAAAGTTGTCAATTTTCTTCTTCTTAAATATTTACAGTGGTCAGTACACTTAGCTATGGTTCACGTTCACGTTTTAACGAGCTTCTTTCAGCTCCTCAGTGATACGTGGTTAAATAAAGTATCTTATCTTATCTTATCTTCACGGTGCGTCTTACAGACTTTACGAGTAAAGTCTGCAAAAACTTTGTCGGGTGGCAACGGTATGGCGCTATTCACTGTACCAAGCTGAACAACTAATCTACTAAAACATTCCCCAGGTGAGAGACTATTCATAACGAGAGCTGAACTTCACAAATCGAAAGACAACAGATCGTTTATTACCTGCCAGTATATTCACCAATAACTGTCGGGGAAAATGTCACTTGATATATAACTTGCTGCCGAGGGTGCAGAGTGACCGTGGGCTCACCAGATAGAGCCACGCCATCAATAAGCGCGTCCATGACAATTCTCTCCGGGTGGGGTTAGTCACGGCTATGTCGACTGCCACTGCCGAATGGGCTGCACACGTTACTTCAAGGGTCCTCTCGGGATGAGGTGCTGAGGCTTGAACTTCTATCGTGTACCACAAACGGTAGGATCGAAGTTTGGGGTCATCTGCAAGGTCCTGGGACAAAAGATCCTGGCATCATTGTTAGGAGACTTTCTGTAATGCAGATGTTCTTCGTCTTCGTCGTCAACTCTGCGAAGATATTGAGAAGTTGTTACATTGTGAATGACAGAGCCCCTAGGGCGGTTTTCAATCAAGTGTCGTAAAATCAAACCAAAGCAATTATTACAATGGCCAATCACAACAAATGTAAACAACAGAACGAACCGCCGGCGCCAAGCGCGGGAAAACACGTGTGACCAAGTCGCGATTGGTTTTGGTTTTGCATCTGATTGGTTGAGAAGGTGGCGCGAGTTTTTTTAAGCCAACCCTGCTTCCCGAGAGTGTCCGTTTACGGGAGTTTCGACTGTACCACGAAAGTGTCCGTAATTCTGTAATAGCGAGAGTCCGTAATTGCAGGAGTCATTTTCAGTCAAACCTCTATAGCTTTCGCCGGTGAAGGGCTGGATTTTGTTCGTAATAACGGGGTGTCCGCAAGGTGATAGTTGACCGTACTCAGGCAATCACAAAAGTAAACGATGCAAATTCACATCACACGCAGTAACACTGTCGATGCTGTCAGAATCTGTACCATATTCAGTTCTGTCCTTACCTTACTGCATCAGGGCCGCCCGATGATTCTCCAGACGATATAAATGAAACGATTCCAGTGCATGTGCCTCGTTTCCAAGGTGAGACTGTGATCACGTGCTCGGCAGTCTTTCCCGGAAGGACTGTGACCGAGGATGGACCACCCAAGATATCCAGGTCGGTTTGGACCTAACAATGAAATAGAATAATGAAGGTGTACTTCTTATAAAATCATAGGAACTGTAATATCATGCATTTTGAATCTTTACTCTTTATGCTGGTTTTTCTATCCTTTTTCCAGACTCAACATAATGAGTGATATCATATTCAGTAGGAGAAACAAGTACCAGTTAAGGTGATTCCTTAGTATTGCATTGCGCATCCTTACTGCGCATGATTTCACACGTAATTAGCGCGCGCACATTAAGAAAATGGCGGCTTTTCCTTTACGGCTGAGCTCGCCAGAGAGATGAATCGTCGTTTTCTCGTAAACGAGTACGGTGACCTATCAATTTTTTCTCTTATTTTGAGTCTAGCAATCACCTTCTTTCTATAAAATAAATATAGACTAATTTCTATTGCAGAAGAATAAATAATCACCGGAAACGTGAACTTAGCTAATAAAAACGTTTCTGGAAGCTTATATTGTAAGGAATTAAGGGGTATATACAAGGTCCTCCTGTTCCTAAACGAATACCGGGACCCCCCTTTTTTATTTCAAAATTTAAGTTCCCTTAAGATAAACAACCAATAGGCAAAGTTTGAATGAAAATCTATTGTAAGTTCTATTTCGATGGAATGACCTTAATGGCGTATTGCCGCATGCGAGACGGGACTGAGCCCGCGGTGTTCGTCCTGAAGTTGCTAAGCAACATGACGTATTTGCCTGCGCGATTGCTTTCGGAGTACTCGCGCTAGTTTCTGATTGGATAAAACGATTCGGAAACTCTTCCAGTACTTCAACGAAGATTTTCCAAAACTGGCACTTGTTCCACTGACTGCATTCCCAGAAAATTAGATTGTGCTTGCCAACACAGATTTTTTTTAAACTAAATATTAAAATTCTCACAGCTTGGACAAATTGAAGACTGTGCTCAGTCCAGACTTCATTTTCCAGAATTTTCCAGCTCTGAAAAACTATCCGGAAGATTTCTATACTTTTTTATTTTCACCGGAAAAACGTGTTTTCATGAGGATCACTACCATTCAAAGTCTGTCTCTAAAAGAACTTTCCAAAATAAAGCGCACCACCTCAGCCCGGTCAATTTTAGCCTGCGTGGCAGTCGTTTCCTTTCCGAGAGCGCGGGAGGCGCGTGAAGACATGGATCGCGAAAAGGAGCCTCCCTCGCTCTCGTAAAGGAAACGACTGCTACGCATGCGGCTAGGTCAATTTCGACGCCTGTAGACGTTAAATTAAACGCACGCGGAAATGTTGATGCTCAAACAAGTTTACCAACCTGGAAGATGAGTTTATTTTTCGTCACATTTGGTACTTGTAAGGTGTAGGTTGCACTGTCAATAAAAATAACACAAATATCAATTACATTCCTTCATTATAATTCTCCGGCATTGAAATTGAATCTCATCGACGCCAAGGTTTGCTGGGAATTCTAAGATTTAAAAGCCAAGATCCCAGAAAAATGTGTACACTATTAAGGGCACTATCAATAACAGCAGAAACAAAACAACAAGTCAATGAACCAATCAGAACTCAAAGCGAAAACATGCGATTGGTTTTGGTTTTGTTACTCGTTGGCTAAAAAAACCCAGCATGTTTACGACGTAATATATCAAACACGAGAGACAGTGTTTCATTGGGATATCCAAACACCGAGAAGAGAGTTGAAAATACGATGCGCAGCGAAGTATTTTTGACAAAATTCGAGGTGTTTGGTTAGCCGATGAAACACTATCTCGAGTGTTTGATAAATGGTCTCAATCGAAACAAAAACTAAGGAGTAAACGGAGATATAAAATCGTAAAAAAACTATGCTAATTAATTAAGATAGGGTGACACGGTTATGATTTCCAGCGGTTTTCAATTGAGTGTGAAAAGTAACTTGCCTTTGCTTTGGTTTTGCTTTTATACGCTCTCTTATTGGTTTGAAAAACTCGCACCACTTTCTTAACCAATCAGATGCTGAACTAAAACCAATCGTGACTTGGTCGCACGCGTTTTCCCGCGCTTGGCGCCGGTCACGTGTATTTGCTTCGAGTTCTCATTGGTTCATTGTGTTGTTTGCGTTTGTTGTCATTGGCCAGAGTGATAACTTTGGTTTTGGTTTTACGACACTCTATTGAAAACCGCTCTAACAAAGTAAAACCATCAATTCTTGGCACAGGTTCCTTACCTTTCTTTGGCAGGACACTCTATTAAGATGTGATCCAGTGGAAGCGGTTTCTGTCCTGTTCCTAGGAGTCTGTAGATCTGCTCTGTGCCATCTAAAGTGTTCGTCAACAACAGCTTACCCTGAGTAACAAAGGTGCAGACATTACAGGGGATATGTCACGCTATTTTCGGCAATTCTGTTACACTCAAACTAGTCTTAAAATAGATTGAAAGACGAAATAATGGTTTCAAACCATAGAAAAACATAAAACAAATACTATACTAGGAAGCCGCAATGAAGTGCGGATGGTCAAAATTGGACAAGATTGAAACAGATTGCGCAAAGGTTAACTTGAAAAACGACGGCCCAGTTCATTTGTATGAAACAAGTGGTAAATAATGCTTAATAGGAATCATCTGTGTTGTTATGTTAGTGAGATTGCATCTTTGAATTAATATTTCATTCACACGTTTGAGTTTGGAGCTCGTAAAAAAAATAATACAGGGAAGAATAGCAAAAAATAGCGTGACATAGCCCCTTCAAATGTCATATTAACGTGATTTGATAGTCCACAGCGCTGTATATACTCACCTCCACATGTCCCTCGTAACAAGGTCTAAACATCAGGGGGTAGTGGGTGGTGAGATGGGATTTTGCTACCATTACAGGTGGTCCGTAGAACCCCTCCCCGTCTAAGGTGGCCGCCAGATGCCAGTCCTGGTTAGTTTGGTTGACCTGCAAGAGGAGATGAATAATTTAAAAAAAGGATTGTGATTCTGTAGTGAAAAAGTTTTTTTGTTTAATATTATTTTTTAGACAACCTTTCCACATAAAATGATTTCTTTAATTTTTCCAAACTGAGCAAACATCCGCACAATGTAAAGTATAGCTGACTCACGGACTTCCTAACCTTCCCTCCCCTCCTAACTCCCTCCCCTCCACTCCCAGACTGAATTGGTTCGTTAAATCGTGGTTCGTTTGTCTTAGGTTTGGCTGATTCCAAAAGGTTTATTTCTTATAAGATGCGTACAGTGGAACCCGATATAACGAAGTGCTAAGGGACTGGGGAAATGAGTTCGTTATAAACGAATTGCTACTCCCCCTGGATGGGATGCTAGTCCAACGCCAGGTTTCCCCCCAGAATTTTGTCGCCGGTACCCATTTATACTCCTGGGTGGAGAGAGGCGCTGTGAGAGTGAAGTGTCTTGCCCAAGAACACAACACAATGACCCCGGCCAGCGCTCGAACCTGGACCGCTCGGTACGGTGTCCAACGCGCTAATACCGCGTCTCCCAATGGACAGAATACGAGTTGTTTAAATACGGAGTACAGCAGCTAGTATTTACCACAGGTATGTCTTGAGTTACTGATTGATGTGTTGGCGACAGGAACTCCAGCTCAAGAGCTGAGCCCTCGGGAGTCACTGTGCATTCCAGCTGATATACTCTCATGTCATGCGCAGATTTCAGAATAATTCGGCATGGGTAGTGTCCAGGTCCTTTGGGTTGGAAATTCACTGGTAATGGAACTGTATCCCACAGTGATCCAGACTTGCGTGCGGCTGAGGTCACCTCGACTGAAATAACAAGTAAAATTACACAAGACTATTAAAGAATGATTGACTTAAAGGAGCTACATCACGGATGGCGCATCTTGAAAAAAACAACAATTTTTTCAAGTTCGTCGTTCGGAATCCGTCTTAATCTTCTCCATCCTCAACCATCCTTGTTCCTGTTTGGTATATTATCACCTCTTTGGTGTTTTTCAACCGTTGTAAACTATTATTTTGAAGCTTTTTTTCAGTTTGAAGGTGATTTTGCACTTTCGCAAAAATGACTTAAAATATCATGACATCGCTCCTTTAATATATCAAACACGAGAGACAGTGTTTCATCAGGACATCCAAACACCGAGAAAAGAGTTGAAAAAACGACGCGCAGCGGAGTATTTTTGACGAAATTCGAGGTGTTTGGAAATGTGATGAAACACTGTCTCGAGTGTTTGATCTTCTAAATCGAAACAAAAAGTAAGAAGTAAACGGAGAAATAAAATCGTAAAAACCTATGCTAATTAAAACCGGGTATCCAAACCTCCGACACGGTTATGATTTTGTTTGTTTTAACTTGAAGAATTATTAATGAGTTAGGGAATATAAGCAGATTTCTCTTTGCCATAATACTGTCATAAACACACGCACAATCTTAGCGTTTGAAATTAAGTAAATTATTCTGTGATGAACATACTTCATGGCGCTGTTCATTTATCTGTTAAATGATGTACTATTTTAGTTCTTGAATCGGAAAAGACTACACGCACGCACACGGCGTACGCACGCACGGCGCACGCTCGCACGCACACACGGCGCACGCACGCACGGCGCACGCTCGCATCCGCAGGTTACACTTCCTTGCAACTTTTATCACGCAAAAATGTTCATGACCATAGAAAGATGAAACGCGTGCAAAATTGGAAAAAAGGTTTGCAATTATAACTTACCTCATGTTACAACTTTATAAATTTTTGCACTAACAAACTGATTCAACTTTTCGCGCAACTTTCAAACACAGTAAAAATGTTAGCTTACCACTCTTTCTGTTCATACTCGCTGGGATGATGACGTGAGAAGGAGCCTGAAAGAACTTGGAGCTGAGCTCTGTGTGGAACTCTGTGACCTCCTTCTCAAGGGCCCTCTTGATGTAGGTGTCCCCAGGGTGCAGGAATGTGTCACCTCCCAGGCCTAACGCGGCCACACTTGCTGTGACGGTGCAACTGGCCAGCGTACCTGTCAGCTTTCGGCGTTGAAGCTCGCGCTCTGACATGCGCTGTTGAGCGGCGATTGCTTGGATAAAAGAGAAAGGTGATACCATTAATATAAACAGAACTGCGTGTGTTTACTGAACCATGTTTTCAGTATCAGGTTCAGGTTCTCGACAAACTAGATTACATTTTGCTTATTTGAATCACGTAACCGTAACTGTTTAATCTTCTTAATTGTAATATAATGTATTTTTTAGACGCAGGGCCCTATGGATACCAGCCTAGAGCTGATGGGCCACCCTGCCTAAATAAAGATTTACTCTACTCTAATCTATCATTTATCTAAAAAACAAAATAGAAAATTGCTCAAAACTCACCCAAGGCATTTTCCCTTGCCTCATTTACAAGTGGAATGTACAAGTCTTCCGTGAAAGACTCGTTATGCTCGCATTTCCAGTACACCACCCTCTCGTCACCACCGAACGCTCCCCTGCCACTCCTGGCTGCTGCAGCACTGCTGATTCGTATGCTATGGGGGGACTCGGCCAATGGCATCGGGGAGGGGAGGGGGAGGGTGGCGTTTGCTTCAATGCAGTAGAGAAACTCGCCAATCTTGTCGTTGATAAAGAGGATCGAGCACTGCCTGTGGCCGACTTCGAAAGGTAAAAAGTGGATTTCTACCGCTGCTGTGCTGTTGGGCTCAAGATGAATGCTGTTGGCGGGTGACCAGAAAGCGCTTAACATGGGATCTGGAGGAGCTAATTAACAACAACGGAATTAAGATAAAGACGAGTGAACACTGCACACAGAGCCGTTTTACGATGGCATAGTAAAGCTAAAACAAAAAAATCATAGAACTAATCGCGCAATAAACTAATCAGAACTCCTATCATTAAACAAGTAATCAGTTATTAACAGGTGAAAAATTGCAAAACACAGCTAAGAATGGAGCTTAACACCCGGGCCAAACGAGGATGAGAGCTGCTCATTCTTGACCCAGAGCCTTAACGTTTTTTGACTTTTTTGACTGTGCCACAAGTTAACTTTTACGCACGTAGTAGACCAATCGGAAGAGTTTTTACTGTTTCAACCGAAAACCAATCAGAGCTGGCTCTCTCACAGGGTTCCCCAAAGCTCGCCGTCAGTCATGCGCAAAAGAGAAGAGCTCTGGGGTCGAAGAAGGAAGAGTGGCTGAGAGTTGGCAGCTGTCATGACAGTTTTCTTCAACTCTCATCGACCAAACGAGAGTGAGAGTCGTTGACGACTCTCGAGTCAATAAGAATCTAACATAATCAGCTATGCCAAGTCTCAGTCAATAAGAAACTAATATAATCATGCTATGCCGAGTCTCACCTGTGACTGACTCAGTTCTCTGTTGTTCTATTTTGGGTGGAAACTCTCTTCTGGGTGATCGATTCATTTGCCTGCGACAAACAAAACACTCAGTGAAACTGCAACAAATAGCTACCACTGTGCTAGCCTGCGAGCTACCTCACATTTGGAGCCCACCCGCGAGTGGTGAAAGCAGCGAGAGAACGAGCCGAGAGGAGACTCGCGTGCATGGACACCAAACGTGAGCCTGCTCGCAGGCTTCCACTGTGCAACCACAGGTCGCCCAAGCTCGTAATGTACGTAACCGTCGAAAATATAAGGATTTGTATGGGGAAAAAACGGTCTATTCTTGGTACTAAAAATTACAGGGGAAAGAGTAGAACAACTAAAACTCACTGGAATCGAGCTAAATTGGACCAGAAACTACATAGGAGACAAAGAAACACACAACAGAAGTAAGGCAGGCAATTTTTATTGAAAACTGTTTCATATTTTTAGCCCCAAGAATAGGCCGTTTTTCCCCATACAAATCCTTATATTTGCGATGGTTATAAGTACCTTACGAGCTTGGGCTACCTGTGATGCAACACAAACTGAACTCAAGCCTTTCTTCTATCACCATTATGACAATTCTGAGCCCGACTCAAAGCCTTGTGTCTTGGGACAATCAGAGCCAAGCCTGCGAGGATTTGTCAGAAAATACATTTTCTCCTCGACTGTCAAATGGTTCAGAAGAAGAATTGTGTTGAGAGAAAAGGACACCAAGAATATTTGACCGAACATTATCTGTGCAGTGCATGGCATGAGAAATATCCAAGACTCAGAGAAAGCACTGTAAAACAGCTATTGTGAAAGTAAGCCGTTCATCTTTAGAGCGGTTTTCAATTGACTGTCGAAAAGTATTCACTGAATTGCTTTGGTTTTACTTTATTACGCTCTATGATTGGTTTAAAAAACTAGCGCCACCTTCTCAACCAATCAGATGCAAAACCAATCGCGACTTGGTCGCACGCGTTTTCCCGCGCTTAGCGCCGGTTACGTGTATTTGCTTTGAGTTCTCATTGGTTCATTGTGTTGTTTCGTTACTTGTGGTTGGCCAGTGTAATTGCTTTGGTTTTGGTTTCACGACTGAAAACGACTCTAAAGTAAAGGTTATAACTCTTACCCGTGATCTGTTCTTGATTCCACTTTCTTTAAATTCTTGTTGGATTTGGAGGCCTTCGCTTTTGGTGACGAGGTTCCTGGGAATGAATTTCGAGCTTCCACCAACACGATACGGAACTCACCGGTCAGCGGAAATGGGTTGGTGACGTCAAAATTCACCTTCTGAAGTTCGTAGCATGCTGACTCGCTTTTGATTGTTGCCTTCAAATAAATTACGAATAGTTATCTCTCTATACCTCACTACTTACACTGGTCCCTAGTTTCTTGTAAGTTGTAAAAAAGTAAGTCAATCTTCAGGTTGAATGCTTATTAAAGGAGCTACGTCATAGATGGCGCATCTTGAAAAATTGGCCAATTTTTTCAAGTTCGCCGTTCGCAATCTGTCTTAATCTTCTCCATCCTCAACCATCCTTCTTCCTGTTTGGTTTCTTATTACCTATTTGGTGTTTTTCTACCTTAGTAAACTATTATTTTGAGGCTTTCTTCAATTTGACGGCGATTTTGCACTTCGGAAAAATGACTTTTAAAATATCGTGACATAGCTCCTTAAGTTTGACAGCTCGAGATGCCAGCTCCTGCTGCATATTATTACAAACACCATTTTACTTGTGTCCCATTGTTACCAACTAAATGACTTTTACTCAGGCAGTCGGGGGAACAAGTACCAGTTTTGGCAAATCTTCGTGGAGGCACTCGAAGAGTTTTCCGAATCATTGTATCCAATCATAAACTAGCGCGAGCACTCACGAGTACTCCGAAAGCAATCACGCCAGCAAATACGTCATGTTGCTTAGCAACTTCGGGGACGAACACCGCGGGCTCAGTCCCGTCTCGGAGGCGGGATTTCGCCATTAACTGGTACTTGTTCCCCTGAATGACCCCATCACATCGCGAGTTTGCCAATGCTAATTCATGCTATATTTTTTTCTCCTTACCACAGGGACAATGTTAGTGATGCATGTGTCTAACGTAAACACAAGAGTGTTGCCACACGGAGTTCCTTCTCGTTTTCCAACAAGAACTAACGTTCCATTGCACGGTCTGAGAAAACGGCTCTTAAACTCTACTGGCATCTGAAGATGGCCTTTAGGTGGAACCTAAAAACACAAATAATGTTATCACATATCACACAACACATATCACACAACACATATCACATAACACATAACACATATTTTATAATTTTCGGACGATAAACTTTCGGATGATTTTGGCACATTTTGGAATTGAAATTTCGGACGTAACACTCTGACTGAGACGATACAACGTGTAAATAATGTTAAATTTATTGAACACATTTTCGTTTAGACAGTTCAGTTTGAACGCATTGTACACACTAGGTTGGTTATACCTAAAATTTGAACACGAAGAAAAATGTTTTTTGGAAACCCGGCGTACAATCAGTAAATTTGCCAATTGATCGAACTATTTGCAGAAAAAAAAACATTTCAAGCAAACATGTCACATCAGCAATAGGTTCTCTTAGCTTTATCCACGTATTTGTTTTCGCGCCTTTTTGTGGCAGCCCACCTGTATCGTATCTCCCATTGGTAGCCGAAAGTCGGCCGCGTCCTTTCCCGCCAAAAGAACCTGATACACGAGTGGCTTGGTACTAGGGTTCTGAAGTCGAACCTGGTGATAAAAAACAATCACACAACTTGGTTACACAAACCTCTTTGATTGATTGCAATACATTGTTTCTCTTTTTATCTTTTCCTTTTTTAAGCCATAGAGAGTGATCGATAACTTTCTTTATTACACGACTAAAACAGCTGAGAGGGCCAATAACTAAATTAGCCAATCAGAATGCTTTATTGCCGGTCCAATATTTTCAGTATCAGGGCCGGGTAAAATTTCTACAGGTCTTTTTCAATCATAAAGTCGTGTAATAAATCTCTTTTTAACCAAGCTTGCTCGGGACCGTACTGGGAGAATATCGGTCGGTCTTTTCTGTACAGACCATGCTGTGCTCGATCCGTACTGTCAAGACCTAGGGCCGATATTCTCCCAGTACGGCTATCGCGCTTGTTTAATAAGATGTACATTGTAAGTATTGATTTGTAATTAAGCAAGAGCTCCCCCTCTGCCCATTGCGATACATAATCTCGCTTACGGCCCAGTTGAGTGTGCTAAGCATAGAGGAATACATGTCTTACCCCAGGAACGTTGACGTTTTTGTATTCTAGTAAAATATCATTTGGAGGTTATTTCTGACAGGATGACTTAAAAATTGTATCACTGGCTTTATAACGAATCAAACCAAAGGTTAGAGATCCACACTTACATGTTTCATTACTGTGTCGTGTAGTGGACCTTCAAAATCGACAGTTGCGCGTGGCAAGTAGTGAGGAAGCCGCTGATACAGATGAATGCATAACAAGAGAATCGTGATGGGGTTGGTTCCGTCAAATCTGTTGGCTGTTATAAAGAGAAAAAAAGAAAACAATTTATTAACCCTTTCACTCCCAGAGTCAAGCCTTGAGTCAATAAATTATGTGGTTCTTACTTTAAGTCTGTGGATGAAACCCTAGTGTGTGACCATTCATATGAAAGCTATTGAGCAGTACTTTCAAGTGGTGATGTTTGTTTTGGACCATTTTGCAAAGTGAAATTCAAGATTTTTTCCTCAGTTGTGAACTTAGCACTCTTGGGAGTAAAAGGGTTGAGTGTTAACTGTAAGAAATACAAAATGATAACTGTAATCCAAAGTAAATAAACATGAGGATGTAAGTGTTTCATACAAGCCTTATACATTTTACTTTGGTCCTGCATTTGACGAGCTCGGCATTGATTTGTTCATAAAAAGCTAACCAATGAGAGCCAAGATCAATGAGAGCCAAGATTTTGACTTTTCAGCTGTTGTCATGTCATGTTACTTTTAGTATAAAGACAGTCATCAAAACACTCCATTGATTGACTTGCATAATGCAGTAACTAACCTGAATGTCGTAGTCCAAACCAATGAGCCTGAGAGCCTCAACAACTTTCAGTACATTATGAAGACACTGCTCTGCTTTACTGGGGCGAGTGTACATTGAATAAAGATGGGTTGGAATCTGGACAGAAATGAAAGCAATTCAAAGTGAGATGACAGGCTTTTAAAGCTACATCCGACAAGAAAGAGGTGCAAAAACAGCTCTAGGCTTGTCTCTGGATACAGTACCCTGTGAGATGACATGTTAATCTATCACAAATCACCACCACCCCCACCCTCCAAGGACGAAGCATGTAACCTGTCCCCAACCCCCAGGGAGTACTGTATAATGGACTATACAGGGAGGCTCCGCCCGAAAGGGGTACCTTTTTCAGGCTGAAGGTATATAAAAGGGTAGAGATTTCACGAGTTGAAGTATAGAAAAGGGAAGGGAAAACTAACGTGAAATGAATAAATAATATTATTGTTTGGTTAAAGTCTCTACTGGTTACGCTTGAGGTTTTCCAGGGATATCGTTCATTAAGTTCATTCCAAGGGTATTGAAAAGGGACGCAGTGTTATCTACTGTATGTGAAAGGGATACCGCATTTTCTATGGAAGGTATATGAAAGGGTTACCTTTTCTGTCAAAAATGGTATATAAAAGACATAAAAGGGTAAGGGTTTGGACCTCGGGGCGGAGCGCGTTGGGTCCCCAGTCATTTCCCGTCTTTTTTTTCTCGTTAGAGACTGGTAACAATAAAAGTATCAATCAGTCGGTAATAGAACAAACATTACAATACGAAAATATCAGTAAAAAAATCATGTATAATTTCTTCTCACCACAAATGGAACATGCGCGCTCACTAGAGCAGCTAGTACCAGGCCATCCGTGAAATCCACATCAAAGTTCACAATCCACCGACATGGAGGACTGGAGCCTACATAAAGATCAGAGAAATGGTTTAAGCAGAACATTAGAATGAAGACTAATCGTGTCACATAAAAAGGTTTAACAATAATTAATAATGGGTCAGTTGATGTAAATCGTAAATAACGTCGGCAAAATTACTGTGAAATAGTTGCCTTTTGCCTCAGTCTGTTTTAAAATGTGTCGTCGAACGAAACCATTCAAATGAACACGCGAGTAAAACTGGTTTTCACCAGGACTCGTCTTGAAACCGAGGTAAAAGGAACTCGGAAATCGTCAGGGTGCCCACAAATAGCAAAATAAACCGATCACAATTCGAAGTAAAACCACGCAAATGTAGCGATGATACATCCAATTGGTTTGCATCTTGTATTTGATTGGCCAATAGGACAATATTTGAGTTGCTATAAAAATATTGAATACACTTAAAGGGGCTAATGTCACACTATGTCACGCTATTTTCGGCAATTCTGTTAACACACAAACTAGTCTTAAAATAGATTGAAACCACTAAATAATGGTTTCAAACCATAGAAAAACATAAAACAAATATCAGGAAGGCGCAAAGAAGTGCAAAAGTGCTCAAAATTGGACAAGATTGAAACGGATTGCAAAAAGGTTAACTTAAAATTGACGGTCCGACGTTTTTCAAGTTTAAGTCCATTTGTATGAAACAAGTGGTAAATATTGTTAGAAATCATCTGTGTTTGTTATGTAAGCGAGATTCCATCTTTGAATTAATATTTCATTTACATGTTTGAGTTTAGAGCTCATAAAAAAATAATACAGAGAAGAATAGCAAAAAAATAGCGTGACATATCTCCTAATTAACAAGTATCTCACCATCAATAGCAGCAGGCCAGGTAATGTTTCTCTGCACATTGTAATGATGGTTGATCCACGCTAACAAGATCCGCTCTCCCACGCTGTAAACATTGCTTGTAAGTGGATCGGGATTCACGTCTGGTAAAGGAGTGCTCTTATTGGGAAACTGAAGCTTTTTGAACTGATGTGGGGTGATACGGCTCAATATCAAGACCTAACATGAGATATGGATAAGTATCACACCTGGTAAAGGAGCACTCTTATTGGAAACTGAAGTTTTTTTAATTGATGCGGGGTGATACGGCTCAATATCAAGACCTAAGGTGAGATATGGATAATTACGTATCACGCCTGGTAAAAGGAAAGCGGACTGAAGCTTCTTGAACTGATGTGAGACAGCTATAGCTACACACGGTCGGGGAACAAGTACCAGCTGATGGCGACATCCCGCCTCCGAGACGGGACTGGGCCCGTTATTTTCTTCTCGGAAGTTGCTAAGTAACATGACGTATTTGCTGGCGCGATTGCTTTCGGAGTACTTGTGAGAGCTCACGCTGGTTTCTGATTCGGAAACTCTCTGAGTGCTTCAACGAAGATTTGCCAATCCGGCACTTGTTCCCCCGACTGCTAGCCTGTTCCAGGCGTTTGGATAGTGGGAGAGCGACGCGAAAAGATGCGCAAAAAGCGCGAAGAGTGAGTGGCGAGGAAAAAAAGGCGAGGGGATTGGGGAGAGGGGGTGAAAAAACGCCTGTGGTTCTCTCTGCAATCCCCTCGCCGTTTTTTCGCGTCGCTCCCCCACTATCCAAACGCCTGGAAGAGGCTCCCCGACTGCATACATTTCTGCATGTCTGATAGTACATTGACCACCAGCAGTAATCTCGTACCCAGATCCCACTCTGTCTGACACTGTGGCAGAGGGGGATCTGGGTACGAGATTACATCGGTAGTTAGTTAGCTACAGAATAATAATTGTGTGTAGGATAGTACCTTGACTAGTTGTGAGAGGGTGTGAGTCCATGCCTGGGCAGAAATTGCTTCAAACTGAGCTGTTTCTATTTTGCTAGTACCACTGTCACTTGGAAAGTCTTCTTCATCCGTGCCACAGCCGCGGAGTTTTCTTTGGATTTTTTTCCAGCGGCGATAATCAGCGCTATCTAACAAATCTTCAGCTTTGACATGAGACACCATTGCTCCTTGAGTCCTGTTGGTTAGACACAAAGAGAATATAATTTTACTCCTGACATATGACAGATGGCATGACAAGTTAGGAGCAAGAGACGATGATCTAAGAGAAGCATTTCCTTATAAATGGGTCTCTTCCAATAATAACGTTTTGAAATCTATTTTTAATTTTCAGTCCATAGCTGAGTTATTTTAAGAACGCTACCTGATTGCTCAGTTCGAGTAACGTGATGTTGGAGCTTCGATCAGAAGGAAATAAAAATAACTTTCACAGCATGGTGTGAAACTATTAATAGACTTCAAAAAATTATCATGGGGCACAGGGAATCCTTCTCTTGGATCATCCTCTCTTGTTAAGAATACTTGGCTACTTTTTGATTGGTTGCTTCAACGAAGATACGGCACTTGTTCCTCCAACTGTAAGTGCAAAGTGTGGAAAACAAAGCTAGAGCGGTTTTCAATTGGGTGTTGAAAGTAATCGCGGAATTGCTTTGGTTTTGCTTTACTACGCTCTGCAAGTGACGGGTTTAAAAACTCACGCCACCTTCTCAACCAATCAGATGCAAAACCAAATCTAGTCTCAACTTGGTCACACACGTTTTCCCCGGTTACGTGCATTGGTTCCAAGCTCTCATTGGTTCATTTTGTTGTTTACGTTTATAGTGATTAGCCTTTGTAATTGCTTTGGATGTGGTTTTACGACACTCGATTGATTATGATAATTTCATATAAGATGAGTAATTCTAAAGTATCTCCGTCGCCCATACCTCAAGAAAGTAAGTAGTGTACAGTACATCCAGTGAATCTGACGCACACGGTCAACAGGACACGCTGGAAGACTGGCCGCTAGTGGAATTCCTGGGACAGGACGACCACACAGATGACCGACAAGATCAAACACTGATCTGAGTTCTTTTTGGAATTATTATCCCAGTTCGATGTCCTTGCAGCCCCTGTACCACCCGTCTGGGGATCACTTGTGTCTTGGAGAGCTGATCGCAGGGTCTGAGGTACGGTTATTGGGTAGGGCCCACCAGACCAGCCCTGTGCTGAGAAGTACCTGAAGGAAATGTTGAAGAGAATTAAGGTCAAGGGAAAATTTCCACTATTACAAAATGGAAAAAGTAAAAATCCGCAAATGTTTTGTTCTCACCTCTGCACGGCACTAATGACTTTCCTTATAAACTTTCTCTCATCACTCTCAACTCCAGGTCCCAAAACAAAGGTTCCATTTGTATCAGATACATCAGAGACCCCTCGAGCAGCACCCACATGTTGAGAGTCCCCGTGATGGGGCGTGGAGGGGTAAGTGGACGATGTAGCCTCGTTACTAGACTCTGGATATGTCGATGTGCTGATACCAAAGCTCGTGCTTGTGGCACTAGTTGAAGCGATTGTGGGGGGACGGTTGGGGGTGATGCATGGCATGAACACAGCCTCTCCAGGGTGGTAGTCTTGGGCATCTGTTTGTTTATCTCGGATTGATATTCCTTGTTGTTCACAGATGATGTGGAAATCTGTTTGGTGTGAGGCCAGGAAGGGATAACACGAGAGCAGACAGTTGTCAGCAGTGGCCGTCACTGGAAGCTCATATCTACAATGAACAAAATTAATGCAGCTTCAATTAAGTGATGAAGGATGCTTTCCAATACAGTTGAACCCCTATTTAGTGGCCACCCTCGGTAAAATGGCAAGTGGCTGCTTAATAGGGGTTGGCCACTTATTAGGGCATTCGTCATAAATTAGCAAAAGGTGTGGTAGAAAATCAAAAGATTAGTGACAATGGCATCACATCAAGACGATAATAAACGTGTGTTTGAATGTTTTTATCAGTCGTCACCTTCTATTTCGGACTCTTATTTGTCATCAGTTTTTCAAAACAAGGCTAAACTAACTGAAATTCTTGGTGGCAAAAAGTTGTCAACAGTATCAGCTTTGCTTAGCAATCTCTACCAGAAACTGCAGTCCCCCCCGGGGGAACTCCTATATAAAAGTGACGGGGTGATCGTCGTGCGTTTTAGGGGTGAAATTTTGTGGTTTGGTACCTCTTAGGGTGTTAAAATCTACAATGAACGCTGTTAGAGTTATCCTGATACAGTGGAACCCCGCCTTACGACCACCTCGATAATGCGACCACCTCGTTTATATGACCACTTTCTTTTGTCCCAAACTAAAGTTCTGTCAGTCATTTTCTTATTTAAGAACCCCTTTAATACGACCACCCCGTTAATACGACCAGATTTTGGTGGCCCGTTGGTGGTCGGATAACGGGGTTCCACTGTACCTTTTACAGTAAGGTACCGAAGCCGTTTTAGAATTGGTACCTCGGGGTCAAAATGAATTTGAGCCACACCCGTAAAACAAGATTCTGGTATCCTTTTATAGGGGTTCTTTTCAAAATTCAGACGATCACCCCCATCACTTTTATATGGGAATCCCCCCTGGGGGACTGCAGACCTAAAGCCCCCGACACACTAGGCGATTTTATACGCTCATCACGGCGATCGGCGAAAATCGCCACGTGTGCACGCTTCCGCGACGGCAAATTTCGCCAGCATTTGATCGCCGCGACCAGCGATCAAAATTGCCGATATCGGCGAAAAATTGCCAGCAGTCGCCAAGTGTGCCCACTCCTGCAACTGAAATCGTTAATCGCCAACTATTCAACCAAGCAGATTTCGCAATTTCCGAGAGTGTCTTGGGACCGAATCGCCGCTGATGAAATTCGCTGCGACGAGCGTATAAAATCGCCTAGTGTGTTGGGGGCTTAAGAGAGCATCTCCACAAGAATCAAACAAAATCGGAAAATAGCGGCAAAAATGTGAAAACTCAAAAACGCTCAAACTTTGGATGTTAGTAGTCCATATTGAGTCATTCATTGCTATGTGGTTCATTGTCAAATAATTTATTGTTTTGGCAGAAAATGACGAAAATCTATTTCAGGGCTCCATACAAGAAAATTTGGCTTGAAAATTAGCCATTTTTAAGCGAACCGCTTGCCTTAACTATTAATCCAGAAGACATCCACTTGATATCAGCGTATTCTACGACTATTCGAGGTTCTATTTTATAATTTCCATAAAGATTGAAAAACTTATGACACTGAGAGAGGCCTGAAAAAAATCCCCCTGTTTCTCTATGGCAATTACTAGCTCGATTGAAAAAATTATTTACCCTACTACCTTTATTACAAATCAAATGAAATTTAGGAATTACACTAAGGAGGAAATGGCCTTTCAACTGATATAATTTTCTTTCTGGGGAAATTATATTGCGCTCTGTGAGAGAGCGCTCAAAATGGCCGAAAAATGATATACGTGGACTAGTGGATTGCGTGACATACCGTGACCGTAGCACATATTTCAGTGCTGCTTTAGTCAAAAAAATGGTAAAATCCAAATTCCTGCCTTGGGGATATTAAAAAAACACTTTCTTTTGAGAATCTCAGTATTTTTCGTACATCATTGATGCTTTCCACGATGATGTGACGTAAGAAAATGATTTATTTCACTGTGTGAATTGTACTTTGGCTTATAAGAAATTCTCTGATATCCACGCTATTTGAACTTAATCTTGTGTGATCTTGTTGTTTTTCTAACATTCATTCTCAGCTAAACACTTCTCCGGCTGGGTATTAATTTATATATCATACATGTATGTGTTACAAGAGGGTTACCAACTTTAAATGTATAAATACTAGGGTGGATCTAAGGGGTGGGGTCAAGGGTTTCTGGACCCCCTTTTCCATGATGGTAGATACTTTAAGGATAAACAAATTACATTGCTTTACGCGTTTTGACACCTAGCGGGAATTGTATCTATTTCTACATTTACATATAAATATAATTTCTTTTTCATCCATACTGTTTGTCAGAACTTACTCATTTAACATGTGACAATAAAGACTGTTATTTGTTATCTGTAACATCTTTGAGTACCAACTAAATTAACACTATTCTGCCTGGGCTTTGTTTTTCATTCATGAGCCTGGGGGAGGGGGGGAGGCAGAATGTGCCCCCCCCCCCCCAATATATCTTCATAAGTATTTATAATAATAATAATAATAATAATAATAAAAGCTTTATTTAACCTGGAAAAAAATCTATCAGCATTTATAAAAAATGCTGGTCTCAACAAGATGTCCAGTAATAAAATCTAAGATTAAAATTACAATATATATAATTTACTTTAACATTTACTTTTAAAATATATCAACATGCATAGGTATAAAAATTAGACTGAGCATTTATGGTTCTTAATGTCAGTTTCTTTCAGATGTTTAAAGAGTTGTAATTTAAAAGAAGATAATTTAAAAGATTTATGCAAAAGAAATGAAACTTATATGGTGTGTAAAGCATCAAAAAAATGTTTATTTTGGTAACAGTCACGTGTCGATCGCGACGTCATATCACGCCAAATTGACGTCATACGTTTAAAAAATCCGCCATCTTGGATCCGCCATCTTGGATTGCTAAATCTTTCGGAAATGTCAGAAAATCTCCAAATTTGATTTGAAAAAAATCAAGAAAAATATAAGGATACAGAAACTGTAAAGATTTTGGAAGACACTCTTAATAAAAAGCAAAAATCACATAAAACCCGAAAGAATTAGATGAAAAACACCTAATTTGAATAAAACAACCTGTCAAAAATTGATTGCTATGGAAATGTCAAGTCACGTGATCAAAACATTGACGCACCAACATGTTCCCAGATAATTTTTTAGGAAAAGTCACAAAGTTTGGCTGCATTTCCTTAAAGTAATAAAGGTTTTAAATCAGCGCGGGCACTTTCCGCCCCCCCCCCCCCCCCCCCAGGCAGAATAGGGTTAAACTAATTTAAATACCCTTTTGGAAAACTATCTTTGAAAAGCGCCGGCTTACTAAGCTCGTCTCTCAGGGAAATTTATATAATTATATAGTCAGATTTTTCGTATAATCATCGATACTTTTTAGAGTTAGATGGAAATTGTCATATTCTTTTTCTTTTCGATATGTACCATATTATAGGAAATTAACGCTCCATGAAATTAACGCGAATTTGAAAAATTCGCGTTAATTTAAGTCGCGTTAATTTTTGTGAGCGTTGATTTCCACGACATTAATTAAGTGGAGCGTTAATTTCCGCGACCTTAATTTCCATTATTATAACCCCAAATTCTGGATCCTTTTTCAGACATATTTGACACTTAGGAAACAATAGCTTTCTCTTTTCTGCACACTGTATTACAATCTTGTACAATGTAAAAGTCTAAAAAAAAGCAATAAAACATTATTTCCAGTTCACCCTCGCTTTCAGAAGAGCAGTTCTCGACATCTGAGTTCTTGTATTTCGCCCAAAATATATTTGTTTCTTTGAGTTAAACGCGTTAATTTCCTTCATTTTGAAATTTTACCTCCTCTTTCGCGTTAATTTCCTTTATTCGGAATTAATTTTCCTTCCAATTCGCGTTAATTTAAGTCGCGTTAATTTCAAATACCTTAATTAACACGAGTGTTAATTTCCTATAATAAGGTAACTTTATATTTTTGGAATATTTCTTCTTTCCTTTTTAAATTATAAATATTTTAGACTATTTTTATAAGAACAATTATTTATGTACATATTTTATTGTAAAAATTTAAAAAATCGTTCTCTGGTTAAAAATTTAAAAATATCGAGCTTTCGGTTGCCAGTCTGCAACCTTTGACAACCTTATTTACTGCATCGCACATAGGTTTACACCAGCTGTGATTCTTTTTCACAGCTGATCTATTATTATTATTATTATTATTATTATTATTTACTGGCTCGTGAGAAAATCGCCATAGCCGTACGCGAATAATCTCTCCCCGTTGCTATCTTTCGCAATCCTCATCGCTTTAGAGACATCGGTCGATCGTCCTTCTTCCCGGTTCTCTCTCCAATTTGAAACTTGACATTTAGGTACTGCTTTGTTTGTCGGTAAATTCAAAGCCTTCATGACTGTGTCGATATCAGTGCCCATCCCATCGAGAGAGTAGGTGTGGCTGGTAGTGATGATCTACTTCCCTCTACATGTATCACTGTTGGAGCTTTGCTTGCGCCACAGTTCAGTTTAGTCGAGTAGTCTAACATGGCCTTGTCATAGAGCATTTCGTGCGCAAATATAGAAATAGATACAATTCCATGTTAAATGAGTAAGTTCTGACAACAGTATGGATGAAAAAGAAATTATATTTATATGTAAATGTAGAAATAGATACAATTCCCGCTAGGTGTCAAAACGCGTAAAGCAATGTAATTTGTTTATTCTTAAAGTGGGTCCAGAAACCCTTGACCCCACCCCTTAGATCCACCCTAGTATTTATACATTTAAAGTTGGTAACCCTCTTGTAACACATACATGTATGATATGTAAATTAATACCCAGCCGGAGAAGTGTTTAGCTGAGAATGAATGTTAGAAAAACAACAAGATTACACAAGATTAAGTTCAAATAGCGTGGATATCAGAGAATTTCTTATAAGCCAAAGTACAATTCACACAGTGAAATAAACCATTTTCTTACGTCACATCATCGTGGAAAGCATCAATGATGTACGAAAAATACTGAGATTCTCAAAAGAAAGTGTTTTTTTAATATCCCCAAGGCAGGAATTTGGATTTTACCATTTCTTTGACTAAAGCAGCACTGAAATATGTGCTACGGTCACGGTATGTCACGCAATCCACTAGTCACGTATATCATTTTTCGGCCATTTTGAGCGCTCTCTCGCAGAGCGCAATATAATTTCCCCAGAAAAAAAATTATATCAGTTGAAAGGCCATTTCCTCCTTAGTGTAATTCCTAAATTTCATTTGATTTGTGATAAAGGTAGTAGGGTAAATAATTTTTTCAATCGAGCTAGTAATTGCCATAGAGAAACAGGGGGATTTTTTTCAGGCCTCTCTCAGTGTCATAAGTTTTTCAATCTTTATGGAAATTATCAAATAGACCCTGGAATAGTCGTAGAATACGCTGATATCAAGTGGATGTCTTCTGGATTAATAGTTAAGGCAAGCGGTTTGTTTAAATATGGCTATTTTTCAAGCCAAATTTTCTTGTATGGAGCCCTGAAATTGATTTTCGTCATTTTTTACCGAAACAAAAACATATTTCACAAACAAACCACATAGCGATGAATAACTCAATATGAACTACTAAAAGCCAAAGTTTGAGCGATTTTGAAATTTTGAAGTTTGCCGGTCAAAGTTCGATTTTTCTGGAGATGCTCTCTTAAGGCACGAGTCCAAAACAATGAACCAAGGACAAATGTCCATAAAGTTAGTAAGTAGTACTTTTCCTTTCCATCTGTGAAGATGATAGCTGTGGTAAACGTGACAGGACTGGGGGACTGGAATGTAACGGTGCAAGGAATCACACAAGGCTCTCCTTTATCATCATGAGTACAGCATGGCTGAATTGCTTGTCCATCAGGAAAAGACACTTCCATCACCGACTGTACGCTGCCATCTTCTAGCTCCACCTCTGGAATTTCACAATCTATAACTGATGCTCTAAAAAAATACAATAACCATTTCAGTAAGTTTCAGTCAAATCTAACATCTGTGCGTACATGTATGACCTCTGTTTATAGTACTATATTCTTCCTGCCGTCATTGTTCTTGGGTTGAGATATGGGAAGCAACACTCCGGTGTAGTCATGAACTACACGGAGTGTTGCTGGCGGAGCGGGGGCACCGAACACAGATCGTAAAGGGAGGGTGGGTCGCGATCTTTGAACTGTAGTCGTGGTGTTTTACTGTCGAAAGACCTCAAAATGTCATATTATTTCAAGAGTGACAGAAGGCACGAAGAGGTTGAGTTTGTGTACTTCTCTGTTTACTTTTCAGAAGGTTAATGCTGTTTTTAAATGGTCAAGCAATGAAAAATGCAACAAAATTAGTGCAGTGTAGAGCATTGGTGCTGTTCACTTACCTTCTGTATCCCCTGGCAGTGATGTTAAAATTAACCGACACTTGCGTACCAAGAGGCACAGGTGTTAGCCGTAGACAATCAGGATCAAACTTCAGGTTGGGTGCTAGCAGTTCCCCCTTGAGGGTCAGGGTGCGGTAAGGAATGTCTCTGTTACCATTCAAGATCACAGGAACATGCACCACAAACACGCCTGGGCATTCTGTGGAGATATGATGGGAATTTTCACCAAATGGAAATGTAATTAGGAGTCAGGGACGTACTGAGAATAGACCATATTCATATTCATTCTCATGGTTGGACTGGAACTAGCTTCCAATCGAGGCTCGTGTGGGGAATATCATTAAAAACATTTGCATTTGAAAAGATTCCCCCGCATGAGCCTCGATTGCAAGCTAGTTCCAGTCCAACCGTGAGAATACAAAATGGTCTAATGTGAACTCCTAAAATCCTGCTATCTGTGACAAATGAATCAAATGAATCTTAGGCCTAATCTATATGTCACATTTCAGTCACGTCAAATGTAATTTAAGTCCCAGAAAACTCGCTGAAATCACTTTAAAACAGCGCAAAGCCCATACAAAGCGCAAAGTAGAACACATTGCTTCCATGGTGTATTGTAACGTAGAGAGATTTCTGTGACTTGAATTACATTCGCCGCGAATGAATTGCGATGTATAATTGATCCTTACATGCAAGAAAATGTTATCAGTGTGACAATTGCAAAAGATCGCTTGAAGACAGATTTTACAAACTGTTGCTCAGGAAGAAACAATCCTAGGGAGCCACTAATTATGAGTCAAAGTAACATACTTTAACCTTTTCACTCCCAGAAGAAAGCTTCAAGTCCAATTATTGTGTTTCTAACTTTTATGTATGTGGATAAAACCCTAGTGTGTGACCATTCAAATGGAAGCCAATGAGCAGTGCTTTCATGTGGTTCCGTTTGTTTT
Organism: Desmophyllum pertusum; assembly: GCA_029204205.1. Classification (NCBI taxonomy): domain Eukaryota; kingdom Metazoa; phylum Cnidaria; class Anthozoa; order Scleractinia; family Caryophylliidae; genus Desmophyllum; species Desmophyllum pertusum. Next base: position 345,946 of record MU827823.1, read on the forward strand.
TCCACATCTTGCAAATTTAATTTTTTTTAATTTTGAGCTTTGACACACTCTTGGGAGTGAAAGGGTTAAACTTTAAATTAGGATAATATTATTGATAAGCTGACTGAATCCAAAAGAAGGTCTACACTGTAAGCTGTCTTACGTGGGGTAAAAAGCACTCCCAGTTGAAAAGTCTCTCCAGTTTCCAGGGTGATGTCAGGAATGACACTTTTCTTTCCTGCTGATGATGGTGTGAAAGGTGAGCCTGTCCTGTGAAGGAATTTAAAGGTGCCATCCTCCATCAAGGCCCTGCAGCCTTGGTGTGTAGAGTCCATGTCAAGGCTTGATCGCTGTTGTTTACAAACATGCAGCCCTGTTTAAACAGAATTCATGTGTTTGTTAATAGAATGGCCTTCCAGTGATGAAATTTAATTAGTCAGTATTAAGGTAGTCTTATGCGAGAGGCGAGGTGGCCTAATGGTTAGCGCATTGGACTCTGGATGAGCGGTCCGGGTTCGAGCCCTGACAACTGTGTTGTGTCCTTGGGCAAGACACTTTAACTCTCACAGTGCCTCTCTCCACCCAGGAGTATAAATGGGTACCGACAACTGTTATTAGGGCAACCTAACAAAATGCTGGTGTTGGACTAGTATCCCACCCAGGGAGAGTAGCAATACTCCTAGTCGGCTTCATGCTACAGAAACTGGGATAAGCTCCGACAGTGTGGGCCAGTTTGCCCCCAAACGGCATTATCTTTAAGGTAGCCTTATACATCCAGCTTGGTCCAGATAGTTAAAACAGTAGCACAACACTGACTCACCTGCGCTCGCCCCGCCCCTGACTCAATACCAAGCTCAAAATAACCAGATGGAAGGCGGAACTCAAGAACAGAGTGCGACAGCTGCAGAGGGGGGCGTAGAGCTGTTGCCACCACACGACGGCTGGGAGTGGCCACGCCCATCAGAGAGGGTACAGGTGTAATTAGATCAGAGATGGTCCAGTTCATGTGTGAGGGGGCAGGAGTTGGAGGGAAGGTTGATGGCGCTGGAGTAGGAGCCACTGTGTGATTGATGCTGACAGGAATAACAAAATCATAGGATGCAACCTGAGAAATGGAAAAAAAAACGTAAAATCAGTGTTCTCCCCAGGATTTTGGGAAGGCCAGGGGGCAGGATTTTCCCACGACACAGTCGTGGTACGAGCGCCATAGGCGTGAGCTCCTAGGGGGGTGTGGGGCATGCTTCCCCGGAAATTTTTTTTGACTTTACCCCCTCTAAAATGCTATTTCCTGCATTCCTGAGACTCAAAGTCAAGATATAAAACGTAGATTTACCTTAATTTTCAACCAGAAAACCAATGAATTTTTTTTAAACATATGTGTATATATTTTTAGTTTGTCTTTATTTGCTTCAATCATTATCTTTCACAATTCTTCTATAAAAGTGATATTAAAAAGTCTCTCTCTCTTTTTTTTTTTTAAATCAGGTAATCATTAAACTGAACTGCCTCAGTACATGATCAAATCTTTCTTTCTTTCTTTATTCTTTCTTTCTTTCCTTCCTTCTGGTATACCGGTATGCCTTATTTGTGGGGAAAAAAATCATAAAAAGCCGGCAATACAAAAAGACGTAGTTGTGGAAGACTGGGAACTAGTGAAATAACACGTGACAAAGAGTAAACAAACATGGTGTCGAGAACGTGTCGCGTACAACAAGCTGGCTTATTTTGATACATTTTCCTTGAAATGACGGCATTCCTTTGAGAAATGAACGCAAAGAAAGTTTCTGCACTGATGTAGACTACTTCAAAGTGGAAATTTTCTGTCAAGAAAGCAATCTCTGGAACGTACAAGCCCTGTTGAGCACGAAGTGTTCGTTGGCCGATCTTTTTAAGCCAGGCGGCAAGCTTTTTTCAGAAATTCAAGCGGGGCGGGCCGCATAGCCTTAAATACCTAGGGAGAACACTGAAAATATTTTACCACAGCTGTACCAATGTATTATTATGACTCAGTGGCCAAATTATTGTGCATGTAGGAATAAAAACGAAAATGTGTCTTAGCAGCGAAGACTGTTAAATGTTAAACTAGTGACCACTGTGACCCTTTCACTCCCAAGAGTTCAAAACTGAGTAAAAAATCTTGAATTTCATTTTGAAACATTGTCGAAAATAAACATCACAACTTGAAAGTACTACTCAATAGCTTTCATTTGATCGAATGGTCACACACTAGGGTTTCATCCACAGACTCAGAAGGTACATCATGACCTGGCAACAGTAAGTTAATTTTAATTTTCACCTCAGAAGGCTGGAATTCCAGAGCACACTCCATGACTTGTTGACTTTTCAAACAGACATGGTAAACACCATTCCCGTCATCCACAGGGTCATCTAGTAAGGACAAGAACAACAACATTACAATAACAACAACAACATGCATGTAACCAGTTTAATTTGTCACACATAGTTTGTATGAAAAATATGTGTAAGCCGGTCGCTTGGCCCACGCATTTTATAAGGAAATAGCACTTAAAAAGAGGTCTAAAGACACTAGAATAATCCTTGTTCTAAAAGCATGTTACACGTAAGATAACAGGAATATTTAGGTTCTTTCTAAAAACGTGCAGACGATTTCACTTCAATATGGGTGAGGTACTTGTGGGCGAGTTGTAACTTGTAGGCGAGTTAACTTGTGGGCGAAGCGATCGACAGTCAAAATATGTTTATTGCTACACAGTATCAATAATTAAAATATCAACGCAAAGTCAAGTTAAGGTGATGATTAAGAGCTAACTATAATGATACCTTCAAGATCAGTGTCCAGGAACTTAAGTGAAAAGTCCAGGAATCTGCTCAGGTCAAATACCATGTCCGCTTCAGTGCGGGTCTGAAAATAAGTTGTAACTCAGATTAAATATTAATTCGCTTACAGTTTAACTTTCAGACAATAATAAATATCACAACAAAACCTTGTTTATATTTTTACCGCGTTGCTCAGTTGAAATCTAACAGTTGCCAAAGCACCACAGTGGACTCCGCCAAACTGAAATGAACTCTGCAAAACAAGCGCAGTTAATAATATCATCAATTTACGGTGTCTCCCCTGCTAAATTAAAACCCAGGTTTGGGGGGGGGGGGAATAAAGAAATATAAGGACAGTCCACCTTAGGAGGTGGGTAGGGTGGTTGAGTGGTTGGTGGAAAGGAGCCTTTGCTAGCCCTTAGCCTCCCAAAAATAGGGTAGGCAGATTCAAACCCTCGCCCCAGTCCTGAAGATCAGATTTAAAAGCTAGCGCCTACCCCTATTAGGGCACAAGCGCGCCGTGTGGTGTCATTTCTGCCATTGACCAACTCACAAATAAATAAATAAATATGACCATAAACTCCAGACGAGATTTGATCCTGCCTGAGCTCTCTGATGGACAAAAATAAACCTTGCACGCTCGGCCTCCGGCTTCGCAAGGATTAAGGACATGGCTGTGATAATTATTATTATAACATAAGTCAGTAAGTGTTGCAGGATCCCTTAAAACTGCTCTTTCGGTGAGTCATATAAAGCTGTCCACAACATAACATACAGCTCTAATGTTTACCACTTTCAGTAGCAGTCCACTACATTTGCACCACATTACACTACTTACTCTACGTAGTTACGTACGTTATACTACGTAACATACACTACGTTGCTTGCTTTCTAAGTGTACTTACCGCATCAATGTCTACACAGGGAGGTTCTATAGTGCCACCCACTCTGAGCGAGATGATCTTCCACCCTCGCACATTCACCTGGATGTGAGTATCAAACTTGTGGATACTATTAGGAGTAAACTCCACCTGCAATTGAACAAGTTATATGCTAAGTAATAGAAATTCCTTTAAATTTACAGCTGATTTCTCAGAAATACATAACAGTCAACTCTCTCTTAATGGACACCTCTATAAGATGGACACCTCTATAAGACAGACACCTCTTATAAGACGGACACCTGGTGTTGGTCCCTGCGCACCGTTTTTCAGTCATTTTACTGCATCTAAACTCTCAATAAGCCGGACACCTCTCTAAGACGGACAGTTGGTGCTGGTCCCGATGGTGTCCGTCTTAGAGAGAGTTGACTGTACACAACAACTTTCACATACATATAAGTTTTTAAATATTTCTGAAAAAAATTCTAACATTACCTTAAGTTCTGCTGTTCCTCCAACTGGAACTAATCCCTCCTTTGGAGAAATGATCATTCCAGGGATAGGGCGAGTGTCAATCACCTGAAAAAGTATGCAAAATAAGGTTCAGTCACTGGATCAGTTGTATCTTTCTGTAATTTTGGCAATTAATTCCAGTAATTGCATGTCTATGAGGGATACTGTAAACTTCTTAAAGTGCTCCCCGACACACCTTTGATGCAAAAATCCCCTATAATAAAACTGTCCAGATTTAAGGCCATTGACTCATGATTAATACAATAACTATTACTGAACAGTAAAGCTTGTTTTCTATTTCTTTATTACAGAAACATTTGAGGCTCATTTGTTGGCTGCAGAAGTAATATTTTGTGTTTCACATTGTTTAGCTCACAGGCATTTGGTTTCATTTGGTAACTTGTAGAGCGGTTTCAATCGAGTGTTGAAAGTAATCCGGAATTGCTTTGGTTTCGCTTTACTATATACATGTATGCTCTGTGATTGGCTTAAAAAAAACTGGTGCCACCTTCTCAACTAATCAGATACAAAACCAAAACCAATCGCAACTTGGTCAATCGCACATACAGTATTTTCCCGTGCTTAGCACCAGTTACGTGTATTAATTTGCTTCGAGTTTTCATTGGTTCATTGTGTTGTTTGCATTTGTTGTGATTGGTCATTGCAATTATTGCTTTGGTTTTGGTATTACAGGGTCCCAAATTGCGACCAGCTGGTCGCCAATGCGACTAAAAATTGAGTGTTGGCGGCCAGAATTTCAAGTCTAGTCGCCAGCAGGCGACTAACTTTTAGCGTGTTCAATGTTTTGAACCGTCGTTCAAGAAATTAATTTGGGATAAAAATTTCACAGCTGGTTTCCAGCAAACAACTTACGTTTTGTCTTGTCGAAGTTTTTAACGTCCAGTGAACTTAATTTAGGATAAAAATGAAGGTAAGATTCCTGTTAAATGACTTCCACAACAGTTGTAATCCGCGCACTGTATTTAGCGGCCGCCATGTTGTTTCAGCGGTTTCATCTGACAGACATACCGTGGGCGCATTGCATAAACACGTGCTTTCCTTTCGCCATGAATATTTTATTCAAATGCCACATCCAAAATGTAAAAGTATTGATCTCTAAATTTTTAACGTGCAAACGAATATGGAATATTTTTATTTTTATTTTTTTGGGCGACCAGACTTTGCCATCTGGCGACTGAAAAATTTGGCGCCTGCATAAAAAAGTTAATTTCGGACCCTGTATTACGATACTCAATTGAAAACCACTCCTCACACAACACAATATCCATTATATGCATATTTTTTCAGATATAAAAGCCCAACCCTTGACCATTGAAGGATGGTGAGCATTTCCACTGGAAGCTACATGATTGTCCAGTTTTCAATAATATAAATATTGTTGATTTAGTTAAAATAAAGGGGTACTATAATGAACATCACTTCTAAAAGTCAAATTTACATCAATGGAAACCTAAAAATAATGGTCCAGTTTTGTTAAAAATTACTATCTAGTGTACTGAAGCTATAAAATGAGAGCTATCACGAGTTACCCGTGCAGGAGCTTTTGATCTCAACTTTTTCAAACTCGACTTTTTCAAACTCTGCCATTGTGTCTTGAAAAAATTGCTAAAAACTAATACGGTCAACTCTCCCTTTAACAATTCACTTGATATCTTCCTTGTGATGTTCTAGGTGCATTTTGTGTATGAGCAAAAGTACTGAGTCATAATGTTAGTGCTGTTTTGACCAAAAAAGCAGCAAAATCCCTGTGATACTGTCCCTTTAATAGTTACAGAATTGGGTGACTGGGTTGTTACTTTAGTCTAACATATTTTTACAGCAAATTAGACATTCAGTGGTGGTTAAGTTACTTGAAGTCTATTGACCTTATTCATAAATGGCGGCCGATTGATTATTCTTTTATATTCATGCTAATCAGCCTACCTAACCTCGTTAGCATGTGCAAAATTCAAAATAATTTTTACTCTAAAATGAGGCTAGGTAGGCTGATTAGCATGAATATAAAAGAATAATTAATTGGCCGCCATTTATGAATACGGTCTATAGTATGGTAAGCAATCACCCAAGTACAAACCTCAAAGTAAGCATGATTTTGGCTGGTGTTTCGAAGGGACACTGTCTTCACTGTAGTTAAATGAAGAGGTACTGAACCAAACAGAAGCCTTCTCTCCACAAATGCACAATGGGCAGTGCCAAGCTACAAAAGTCCATAATAGTATTTGAAAGTTAGATATCAGAACCATTTGGTTTCAATAATTATACTGTAAGGTGGAGAATACTGTTGGAGAACTGTTCTAGCCATCTGTCAGTATAGGTAATCATATCAGGGCCCAGTAAAATTAAGGATTAATATCGCACGCATTTTCAAAAATTTGCAGAAATTGCCTGAGTCGTGTAGCGATGAGGGCAATTTGAAAATTCTGAAACACAAGTGATAATTTTAATCCTTTAATTTAATAATTTTACGATGAATCATCCTATTACTTGTTAATAACATAAAGGGCAAAATTAGTGCAATAAAGACAATCTTCGGGAGACTATTGAAAATATTTGCTGACCTTCCCATCATGTTCGAAACTATTCAGAGGACCTTAGGTGATTTTTAGAAATCTTCAGGCCATCTACAGCAATCTTCAGAAGGGTTTGGGTCAGTCTTTGTGTCAACTTTGGAATGTTTGGAAAAAATCTAAAGAAATGGTGACTGGCCCAGTTGACTGGGAAGACATCTAAGCCCTGTTTAGAGGAGTGTTTCATTACCTACAGTTAGAATTCCTTCTGGCAAGGATAACAGTTTGTGTTTACCTTGGCTATGCATTTTAGCTTCAGATCACTCCCTCCAGTTACATGAACAAGGAAATCAGTTTCTTCAGGAGCTGAAAATGTTGGGTGATAAACAACCTCACATTCCAAGCTGGTAAACGCTTCAACAGTACCTACAATCATGGGAGCAAAACCATAACATTTAGCCATTGGCCTCCATTGTACAAACTCTATATCATCTGAGAAAGATGTTTATCAGTCAGTGACACAAGCTACTTGGAAAATAATTCAAAGTTCTCCCAACAGGAGTCGAACCTATGACCTTCCGCACACTGGCCAGATGCTCTACCACTGAGCTACAGAAGATTTGTGGCCCACTAGTCTCGTGTAGCTCAGTGGTAGAGCATCCTACCGGTGTGCGAAGGTCATAGGTTTGACTCCTGTTGGGAGAACTCTGAAATTTTTCCCGAGTAGCTTGTGTCACTGACTGAATAATATCTCTCTCATATTTCTACCACGCTTAAAATGTACTATCATTTTTTCCACATCTATATCGTCTGTAAGTACAATTTCTTTTCTTTTACCTATTGATGGTCTAATGGAGAATGCCGTGCCCTTTTCATCCATGACAGGAGACCAGGAAAATTCTGCAGGGTAGTTTCTTTTGTTTAACAGGGTGATGGAGCCTCGGAGACCTAGAAGAGTTAAAAGAATGTTGGTTAACATGTCAAAACTCAATTCAGTCAGATGTGTTATGATATATATAGTACGGGGGGGGGGGGGGAAGAACTCAAGTATATTAGTGATGGGGAGGTGTGAAGGCATTTTTTTGAGTTTGAAATTAGCGATTTGGGGACTTTTTGGAGTTAGAAATTTTCTGGCGGAATTTTTTTGGTAGAAAGATTTGGCAGGGACTTTTTTAGGGTTATAAAGTGTATTGCTCCCCCACTTTGAGAGAATGACTGCAGTCTGCCTAACGTCTGTGACAGATGCGTGATGAATGAATAAAGGTGGATGCATGAACTAGCAACTCGCACTCTCTTGATGTTTTCTCAGTTTTACTTTTTTTGATGCAGAGATAAAAGGGACTTTTGGAGTTACATTCTGGGCCGTTGGACTTTTTATGGGTTTAAACATTTGGCCTCATTCAAACCTCCATGGATGTGCTTTTAGAAGATGACAGAAAAAAACAACTTAACACAGAATTTTATGGTATAGGCACTTACCTGATTCAGCTAAGAGGCCAGGAGAAGGGCTAAGGACAACTTCATCATTTGATAACTCTAAAGCAACAGACACAACTTCTGCCAAAACCACAATGTGCTGAACATGATAGCCATTGATGCTGTAGTTAATGCTCCTAAAATACAGAAAAGCACAAGCCTTTCTTGAGTACAATATGCCAACTCTGCAACTCTTGTTAATAAATGAAAATCCACAGAGTAGCTCAGTGTGGAGGGAGGAAAACTGGATAACCCGGAGAAAAACCCTCGGAGCAAGGATGAGAACCAACAACAAACTCAACCCACATATGACACTGGGTGGTGGGAGGCGAGTGCTATCACCACTACGCCATCCCTGCTCCCCTTGAAACTGTTTTAACACAGCTCAGAAATAGTAAACATGCCCAATTACATTGTTGAGTTGTACATGTGTAAGCACTCAGGAATATTTTTAAGAACATGAGAAAGGCACCTAGAGAAGAAGGAAGACAAAAAAGGTGAAGACAAGTGCTTTTCACACTTCTTGAGGGTTCTTAAAAATTGCCAAGCGCTTATACATTAACTCAACAAAGTACTTGGCTGCATCTACTATTTCCTTTATAAAATGTTCAAGGAATTACGTACACTCAAACTTGTGACATACACACACAAATGTAGGCCGTGTGCATTATAACTCCAAATGCATGCGCAAGGCGTAGGCCACATGCATTATCGAGCTATAATGATCTTTATCTGACCAATCATAGCACATGCAATTCCTTGAACTTTTATCAACTCTGAAAAACCATGCTCAAGTTCCATGTTCATTTTTTAATTAATCGTAATTAATTTATTAAAATAATCGTATTTAACATAAACAGGCTAGAGGTTAACTAGAAAACCCTCCAGTTCATTTAACCTCTAGGCATTTACTATAATTAGCTAATTACTCAAATACTATTACGAACTACTATTAAAATAATTTATCCAAAAAATGTAACCTAATTTTTATAAATGCAAAATAAAAATTGTTGTTGTTGTTGTTGTTGTTGTAATTATCATTAACAAACAAACATTGATTTACCTTTCAAACCTGCCTCTTACATTTGATTCAAACATCATAGCCAGCTTTGCCACAGAGCTTGGTGGTATCACTTGTGACAAGGGAGATGTTTGACGAAGTTCACGACAATCAATCTACAATAAAAATTATTATTATTTAATATCAGAAGATAAATCACAAGATAACAAAAATCATCTGTTACAGAATGGACACTCAAACCCAATCTCGTTCCCAGAGTCCTTGTTACTCTTATCCAGCGGCAGGAACGGGCAACAAGGACACTGGGAATGAGATTGACTTGAACCATGAATGCTATACGTGGCTTTATTTTTTTAAACTTAGTTTCATACTTTTTTCAGAACTAGCCAATCACAGCCATGATTCGAAGCAATGGCCAAGACATTTTTTTATATCTTTTTTCTGTGATTTTATCAAATTACCATTGCGGTAGTCTTACTTTGATTAAAAAAAAAGTGGAAAAAAGGTAGAAAAAATGTCTTGGCCATTGCTTTGAATCATGACTGTGATTGGCTAGTTCTGAAAGAAGTAGATAATAAGTTGTAAAAAAGGCAACAACAAATAAGTAAAAATAAAGTCATAGCATGGTTCGAGTGTCCGCTCTGTAATAATAGACAAAAAACATAATTTTACATGTAGATGACAGTCAGAAAATCGATATTGTATTACTTGTTTTGAAAAAGTACTGTTAGTATTACATTGTAACACATTGACAATTTTGTTGTAAGTATAAATAGTGTATTGTAAGGAATGTATTTTAAGTATTGTATCACATCATAGATGTTTTGTGCATTCTAAATTTAAAAACAATTACTTGGTTAGTTCAGTCACGATGGGATAAATTTATTTTCATCTGACACCCAAGTCTCACCTCGACAACAACGTGAATGAAACTGTTCAAGTTGTTAACAATCATAAGGTCTTTACTGCTAACAGATCGCAGGCAAACTTGGCCAAAGTCCATCAGAGAGGGACCTGGAATGAGACAGAGAGAATCAAACTGGGAACATTTCAACAAACACAAACAGCATGGGAAAGAAATCACTTAATAATAACAGACCTCCTGCTTGGTTAATAAGGAAGTAATAATTATTATTACTTCCTTATTAACCGAGCAGGAGGTCTGTATGGGGAATCTTGTCCAAGGTCATCAGTACAGACTGAACGTAGTGAGTTCTGTACCAAGATTGAGGTCAAGATTACCCCTAGATACAGACTGACCAAGCTCAGTTAACAAGGGGTTTTTTTGGGCTCAATTCACACAGGCTTAGGCAAACAAGCATTTAGCTGGCTTGTTTTGCTGCTGTTGTTCATTGTTCTCAAATATGAAACAAACTGCTATTAGTTTTCTTTGCTTAAAATTAAACAATTAATATTAGAAAAATGTTGCGGAGAGTTCCAGTCTAGATGCTGGTCTACATGTAGATGGGAGAATATTGACCATTTTGCTCAATCAAATTGACAGATTTGGTAGCGTCCAGACCCCAAGGAGTCTCAGACATAAAATAAAACTGTATACAGTCAACTCTCTCTTAACGGATGCCTCTATAAGACGGGAATCTCTATAAAACGGACACCTGGTTTTGGTCCCTGCGCGCCGTTTTTTCAGTCATTTTACTACATCTAGACTCTCTATAAGCCAGACACCTCTCTAAGACGGACAGTTGGTGCTGGTCCCGATGGTGTCCGTCTTAGAGAAAGTTGACTGTAATAGTTATCTGGCTCTAGGATGCACTTGGATAGATACTATTTAGCAAGTAAGAGAAAACTTAAAATTAAGTGAAGTTAGTTTCATTGAGTGAAAACATTACAGAACAATCTTATGCAACATGTTGCTGATTTAGTTTTGCTTGTTGCTCAAAGACATTAAATTACTTGCTGACCCTATCAAAGATACAGTCAACTCTCTCTAAGCGGACACCACTGTAAGGCGGACACCTCTCTAAGGCGGACATGGGTGGCTGGTCCCAACCGAATCAAGTTTCTCTTATTTTTCTGTAATGAAACTCTCTGTAAAGCGGACACCTCTTTAAGGCGGACAGCTAGAGCTAGTCCTGAGGGTGTCCGCCTTAGAGAGAGTTCACTGTATTTTAAAGATATATATTTTTTAAATTGTTATTTGTTGATGTTACCTATATCCACAAGTTTCAGTTGCTGAGGCGAGAGCACTGAAGAACAGTCACGCTTTTCCCTTTCAGTCATCGGCACAGCATTCAAGCCATCACTCAACTGCATGGAACAAAGGCAATAATCAGGCTATATGGAACTTTACAAAATATTATCATTAATGAAACTTTCATTTAGTTAGTACATGTAAAACTTTAAAAAATCGATCTGTAATGAAAGATCAACGATCAAACCTACAGTTAAGAAAACAAAGCATCGGATTCTGGTTCAGATTCCAATATGCATTATAATGTTAAAATCTGGTGCTCTTACAATTCTCTAGGGACTGATCAATAATAAGTAATAATATTATTATTAATATGAAATGTGTGATAATAGAGAGATTAAGCATCGTGTTTGTTTTTCCCACAAACGGCAAAAATCCCACTTTTGCCGTCTGCCGTTTCTATGTCAAAGTGAGTAGTTTCGCGTTTATCATGAACGTGTGACTTATTTTCAAGCTGACATTTGCCGTTTGCTGTAGAATGTGGTGCTTAAACTGTTTAATATTTATGTCCCTTACTGGTTTAGATAGGGTCTGCGACTTGTCTCCTGCAAGTGTCATGGAACTCAGTAACTTCACCTCATCACTAACTGGAGAAAGAGCTGTAGGCATAGCAAGGAAAAAATACTAATCACTATCAATAAATACAGTATATACATGTAATGTATTCATAAGGGACATAATGTTAATTTATTTCAAAAACACTTTTTCCCCAAGCACAAAATTAACATTACTTATCCTTTCAGAATTTCAAAGTTTTGCTTTAATTTTTTTAATATATGTGTCTATTTTCTAACTCACTTACCTTTTTCTGGGGACCTAAGTTCTTTTGTTGAAATCCTCGGAGGTTTTAATCCAACGCCACTCTTCATTCCCAAATCAGTATCATTATTGAACTGATTAAAGTCACTGAAATGAATAACAACAACATGATTTCAGTAAAATATCTGTAAGTACTGTAAGCAATTCAGCCCTGATTGACAGTTACATGTAAAGATACCTTTATAACTAACTTGTGCTGTGGACTACAAGCAGTCCCTCATTTTTCTCAGGGATAGTCAAGTGGGAGAGCATGCGAGCGTGCATGAAAATCACCTCGAGGAGACGCAATGCTCGGTGGCGAGAAAAAAGAGGGACTACAGACAAAGCCAGAGCGTTCTGACAATATTGACATCTCTGCCTCCCACAACTCTTGCAATTTGATTTGCTAGTTTAAATGGAAGCCATCAGAAAGTTGTCAAACATTAATCAAAAACTTTGTCGAGTGGCAACGGTAGAGTGCTCTTCGCTGTAAAGATATTATTCAGTTGTGTTATAAGTACCTTCTCTTGTCATCAGCCAGTCTATTTTCTCTCAAAGTTGTGATATAGTCTAGATACTGTTGTTTATGTTCAGCTCTGAGCTGCTCCTCCTCGTCTGTAAAAGCATAGTCAGGATCTACAAAGGTGTATCTTTCAATGCCTGTGAATAATGTCCTGAAAAACAACATGGAATGGTAATAAAGTAAATTACTGTTTGTCTCACGATGTAGTCACTTGGATGTAGATCGCGATATTTCGACTGGTTACTGCTAGTCTTCATCAGGCGATGGGGTCGACTGATGGATGACATGGAATGGTGTTTGAATTATAATAAATAAATTAATATGCTCTTGGTGTGGATACTTGGATTTATTTACTCCCCAACTAGCACAAGCTAATACTGGGAGATCTAAAAGGAACTAAGTTAATAATAGTACATACAAATACATGGGAAACAAATAAATATATTATTATATTCTATTCTATTCCTATAACCAAAGCTTCAGAAACAGTTTTATTGTTTTGTCATACTTATGTTGCATTTCATTTGATTGTTTTCCAGTTGTTTCTAAAGCTTTCGCAACCTGTGTCTGCAGGTGCATTTTAAAAGTCTCTCTCCAAAATTCCCCAGATTCTCAAAATTTTACAAGTGGGATGCTAGCAGCCTAACAAGCTCTTGCAAATCGGAAGTTTCATGGTCTTGCACTCAAAATAATTTAGGTCTACCGTAAATCCTCGAATAAGTGCCCAGGGCGCTTATTTAAAATTTCAGATTTTCTCTTGTCAATTCCATAATAATTATTGAACAAGTTGTATTTTTATAAAAAATTATTTTTGGCACAAAATCTGTAGTAATTCTGCCTTCTCTTATTTCATACATTAGTTTTGACTGCATTTAAGGAGAGGGGTGGGTTTATATTATGATTCTATAGGGGCTCTTATTCAAGGGGGTGCTTATTCGAGGGGAGGCGCTTATTCAAGGATTTACAGTAAGTGTAAGTGGCATCTCAGCATACACTGTTCTAGATAAGAGCGGGATCTCTGGTCAAAAACCCGACAAGGTTGGCTAGCTGACCTGACAATTCTGGTGCGCCCATATCTATTGACCAGTTGTAATTCCTTACTGACACTTTGCCTAATTAAAACATATCTGGAACCCTGCATACAATTTAGTCTGATTAAACCAACCTGACATTTTCATTCCTCTTTGCTGGTCGGATGCTGGTGGCTCGATCATTTGGATGGGCAACCTGTGGCACTCCAGACAGTGGCTGTGTTTTAAGTTTAATGGTTGTCCTGGTGCCAGCACCAAGAAGGTAGATTGGAGTTGTGTAAATTGGTATCAACCTGGCACAATGAAAGTGTTATTTTTAGCACAGTCGAAGCTCTCTGCGCAGACACTCTTGTAAGTAGACGGCTCTACTTACGGTCGCCCTGACAAAACCCTGTTTGAGCTCTAGCTCATACAAACTCTGTATTTACACATTCCCGTAAGCGGCCATGGACACTTTCAAGGGGTACAATTTGGATTTTTCTGTTGTTTCTAAGCTCCTGTAAGCGGACACCCCAAAGGAACAATCCTATTTAAATTTAGCCTCACTAAGGGCCAGTCCTACATGTAGTATACAGTTCAAGCTTGCTACAATTAGTGTTGCATAAGACAATAAAACAAACATTCATTTCCTATATTTTTTCGCGCATTAATACTGTTAAGTGTGAGAGGTACAAGCTCCCGTAAGCAGCCAATTATCCCTTATACTGCTAGTGGCTGCTTACGAGAATCATTCCCGTAAACAGCCATCTCCAGTTGCAGACACTTTTTCTACTTCCCCTAGATCTGCTACTGGGTTCACTCTGTACCTCACAGCAGTAGGATCCCCATCAAATGAAAACTGCTCAACAATGCCTCCTAGAACTTCTAATGTTACTACAGGCTTAAATGTTCCCATCTGATTGGGTCTGAAAGACAATAACACATCTACAGACTGCCCAGGATTGATGTGATCCTGTGATGGCAATGAATGGAAATGTGCTGTAGAGTGGAGGGAAAACGTCAGTGGCAAACTGGCCGATTCATTGTTTACAGTACAGAGGGCGTCTATTTGTTCACCAACAGCGCAATCTCCAAACTTGAACACAGGGCTTGGTGAAATGGATAGCAGCACCGGTAAAGCTGTACCCAGCACAGCAACTTCAACTCTAGTGCCTAGGAAAGATCACACAATTGAGAAGGTCAGGAGTTTCAGCGTGCAAAGAAAGTCATGTCCCAAGCCTGGGTAGGTGGATTCTCATGTCATTGGATTTTATCTTCCACTTGCCCAATGGGCAAGTAATATTTTTGGGCATTTTAGTATAAGGAAATTATTAATTAATCAGTCTAGCGAGAAAGACCTATGGGCTAGTACATCCCAGTTCCAGCTTGCCCAAAGGATAAGCTGGAAAACTGATATTCTTTGCACCCTGACTTTCCAGCCAAATTCCCAGTGAAGGTGATTCTTGGTGACCCACACGGAAATAATGCAGGGTCATTCGCTGGTTTGGTGAGCTCAAAGAAAGGGTATCTGCCTTGCTGCTTTATAGCTCTATACATATCCTCCACTAT
The DNA here is from genome assembly GCA_029204205.1 of Desmophyllum pertusum. NCBI lineage: Eukaryota > Metazoa > Cnidaria > Anthozoa > Scleractinia > Caryophylliidae > Desmophyllum > Desmophyllum pertusum. Next base: position 361,255 of record MU827823.1, read on the forward strand.
CCAAATCCTCTCCAGTGAATATCAGCTCAATATTTTAATACTTATTGAAGTTTCACTACAATGACTGTAAGTATTTACATACAAATTTGCCATTGGATAAAGGCAGTCTACAACTGTATGTGAAGCTGGAAATAACAGTTGAACATCAGACATTTCTGACCAAAATTAATGTTGCAAATGTCAGAAAAGTGATTCATACAGCATGTAGTACAATGCAATAAATATTGGGGCCCATTTAACGCCCTTACATTTTGCACAATAATTATTGTCAAAAAACAAACAAAACTACTTGACAGAACTGCTCAATGGCTTTCATTTGAATGGTCACACACTAGGGTTTCATCCAAACTCAAAAGTTAAAACCACCTTGTACAGCATAATAAACAGTAGCACATGAACGTACTGCTCAATACCTTTCATTTGAATGGTCACACACACTAGGGTTTCATCCACAGACTCAAACGTTAGAAACACAATAATTGACTCAAGGTTTGACTCTGGGAGTGAAAGGGTTAAAACCAACAGTCCGGCAAAATTGAACTACAGTTGTAGCAGGCTTTTAGCCAGAATTTGAAAAGTGGGCGTCCTGGAGGCATATCCCCCATAAATTTGTTAAGGCTTTGGTGCATTTTTCATCATTTTCTCCCAGGATTGGGCATCCACAGAACACCTGGACGCCCTTCTGGCTAAAAGCTTCATCTCACCTCCATTGCCATTTCCACTGTTGGATTTCTCAGAGATCCCAGCAACACTTCCCACAGTTTCTATATGCATGAAGAGAGTGTAATCTTTCCTTGGTGGTGGCTGGTCACTGGCCTTCCAACCTATGTTGGATTTGGTGTACCTTGGACTGAATCTAAAGTAAATCTCTCTTTTTTCTTGAGGATAAAGGATTCCCTGACTTGGTAAAGCTGTCACCAACGTTGTTAAGTCATTAGCGGTGCCAAGATCCTGGGAATTTGTTTGGGACAGTAACACAGCTGTTGCACTCTTGGTCAAGTCAACACCCTAAGATAAACAGATTAACAACTATTTTAGGGCTTGTTTACACTAGCGACGGAAGCAACAGAAGTGGAGTCAGAATCGGAAGAAAGTTATCTAGTGAAAATCTACACAACAGAGGCAGAAATGGAAGTCTTGCTTTCATTCATAAAAGCTGGTTTACACTAGCGACAAAAGCGACAGAAGCGTACAAGTCAGAATCGAAGAAAGTTATGATCTAGTGAAAATCAACATGACAGAATGGAAGCGGAAGTGGAAGCCCCACTTTCATTTGTTTCTTAATGAGTTTTCTGATTGGCTTATTCCTTCTACTTATGTTTATGATTCCGTTCACCTTGTTTTCACTAGATCATAAAAAACTCTTCTGATCCTTCCTATTCCGATAATTCTGTTGAGCTTCTGACTCCACTTATGACTCAGTTTTTGATTTTCACTGGGTCGTAACGCTCCTTAGGCTTCCAATTCTGACTCTGCTACTGATTCTGTTGCTAGTGTAAACCTGGCATTAGAGTTCAGAAATGGTCGATACATTATTCACAAAAATAATAAACACATTGTCAAGCATGTTATACAGGGATGCAAATATTAAGCGAATCATCGACTAGGGGATAAACTGAGCAGAAAATCAATACCAGCACCTGAAAGACCACCTCTTGTTTGTTAATCGTACAAAGTTTCGTTACGTTAGGTTCCACCTGAGTTGAGAAAACGAAGTTGAAAACTGGAAAATTTAGAGACATTTGTATGACTGGGGGTATACGCCATACCCCCCACCCCCCAGTCATGCAAACGTCTCTAAATTTTCCAGTTTTCAACTTCCGTTTTCTCGACTCAGGTAGAACCTAACCTAATGAAACTATGTACGATTAACAAACAAGAGGTGGTCTTTCAGGTGCTGGTATTGATTTTCGCTCAGTTTAATATGAATTTGCAGCGGCCATTTTGGAGAAAGGTCTATTTCTTGAAACTAACATTACAATAAATGTATTGCAATCAGTAATGAAAATAAAATATATACATACCACTTCTTGCCCCTCTCCACCTTCTTCCAGTATAACAACAAAGTTAGCAACATCTGGTCCATTGTTATAAATGAGGAAAGATTCCATCCGATCAGTACCATAGTACGTTGAACCAAAGTTAATGGTTTGTACAACATCTTCTGTGTCTAGTGTCAACAACTCCAGAGACCTCTCAACTACATGACCAATAATTTGAAGTGTTGTTGGAGGCTGACCTTCCAGCTTAACACTGCAAGACAACAAAATTTTACACATTATAGTTGGCTCCCACCTCTTTGTGCTTTTTCTTTTTCTATTGTGAAATATTACATAATGTTGCAAAATTTTTCCTGGGAAGCCTGCTTCCTGCCATCTCTTATCCCACCTCCTTTAACCTTCCTGCCACCTTTATTCTCCCGGGTTCTTGCCCCCCTGTCCCCACCACAGTCCCCCCCCCCCCCCCACATTATGACAGGTTCAGAAAACAATTAGAGACTGTGTGCATGACAACTGTACAGTTGTACGTCTTAATGAAAGAAGTGTTTCACTTACTGTGCCTCTTCATCAAGCTTTCCTGGAGTCTTGCTGATAAACTCAATCTGCACATACAGTGAAATAAAACAGTTTACTGCTGAACTCTTCAATTACCACTGTACCCTTTTACAGTGGAACCCCACCTTATTAGGACAATCTCATTAATACAACCTCCTCGTTAATACGATTTATACGAACACCTTATTTTGTCCCAAACTAAAGTTCTGTCACTGTCATTTTCTTATTTAAGAACCCCTTTAATACAACCACCCCGTTAATACGACCAGATTTTGGTGGCCCGTTGGTGGTCGGATTAATGCAGTTCCACTCTACATACAAAATATAAAATTGTCATAATTGCATGCATGTTCATCTACATATTCGTTTAATTACTTTTGGATTTTTTTCTATAAAATATACATGTAAAGGAGTGAGACCATCACATCTGCCGTCCAAAGATGTTTCATTGTGTTTCAATTTTGGGACTGAAAGGGTTTAAATTCAACAGAATACCAAATATTCACCGGGCATCGGTGTTCAGGCTGCAGCTTTTAGGAATTGACATCAGCACAACTTACCTTAACAGTCTGCCTTGCTCCTGGCTTTATAATGCCACCTGATGGCATGATTGTGATTGGCTGATTGCCGCTGTACCTTATTTTGAACTCTCCTGTTAACGATCCTTCATTTGTAACAAAAACTTCTCGTGATAAGACTTTGCCATCAGCCACTGTCACACCAAAATCAGCAGGACCACTTAGTTCCAAATTAGGGGAAGGTGTATATCTGTTGAAGATAGAAACAATAAGAAGCTGCTATTTTTTCCAGCGTGTGAGACGCGGTGGCCTAATGGTTAGCGCATTTGACTCCATACCGAGCGGTCCGGGTTCAAGCCCTGACCGGGGTCAGTGTGTTGTGTTCTTGGGCAAGACACTTTACTCTCACAGTGCCTCTCTCTACCCAGGAGTAGGAGTAGAAATGGGTACCAGCAACAAAATGCTGGGGGGTAACCTGCGATGGACTAGCATCCCATCCAGGGGGGTAGCAATACTCCTAGTCGCTTCATGCCATAGCAACTAGGATAAGCTCTGGCGGTTGTGGGCCACTAGGCTCGTGAAGACTTTACTCTTTAATTTTTCCTGCAAGCACAAAGTCATAAATGATATTTTTCCCCCATATATCGTCTTCCATCACACCCCATATACTTTATTTGCATTCCTAGTATCCTATCTCTCCTAAACTGAAAATTAACAATGAATGGGTCCAGTCTGCTGCAAGCATTTTATTACATTGTAAGAAGTGAACAGATATTCTTCCATTGATATCAACAGGAAGTTATATTAATAAATGAATGAAGTTCTAAATAAAGAAAACTTAATACAATAATGATTTGGAAATTAAGGAATATATAAGTCACTGTAGCACGTAGCTGGCCTAGGTTGCAGCTCGTAGTGCATCTCGAATATACACTCTTCATGTTGATGCATTGCTGCTTAAATTGCAGCTGGTAGTGCCGTGAGAGGTGTGAAAGCCGTCACAAAATGGAAGTAGTCTGTCAGGCCAATCGCTGAGTGTACTTGAGTGTACATGTACATCCTACCATGAAGTAACGAGGGAGTATTGCTACTCCCCTAGATGGGATGCTTGTCCATTGTAGGCTACCCCCCCCCCCCCTTACCCCCCCCCCCCCCCCCCACACACACACACACTATAATATTATTTTTAGTATTTTGTCCTCACATCATACTATAAAATTTTATAATAGTACTTTAGTATTTAAAATACATTGTATACTTCTGAAGGTTGTTTTCGTTGATTTAGTTCAATAAATAAAAGTGCTTAAAATACTAACGCAACAAGAGGAATTTCCACCACATCATTGTCCACCACCAGTATAACCCTGTCCTGTGCATCTTCAGCCTTGGTTGTGTAGTATTCCACCAGAGCTGACACGTCCAACCTGGTGCGATGGCATGGTCAGGATTTTTCGCTTTTAATCGGAAACACTGACAAATAAAAAAATATTTATAGTAAATATCACATTTTAGTGTCATTGCTTAGACTTAAAAAGATAATTAATAAAGATTTCGCTTAATATCTTTCTTTTAAAAGTCATATACAGTAATACCGTCAAATTCCAAAAATAAGCCGGGTCACACCCAAAAAAAATTTGGACACACACACCACTCTTCAGGCTTTTCATTTCCTTTTTTTTTGCCGTTCTTTCTCTCCTTTTTCTCTCATTTTATTTTGTGGTTTTGTTGGCCTTTCAGTCGCCTTTGTTCACATTGGAAAAATTTCCACCTAAACATTGGGGAAAGTGAACTATTTCAACAAAGAGGGTCAATGGTAGGGAAGGTCACGTTTTTTGGTGATTTTGGAGGAAGTTGTTTTGTGTGTATCTCTGGTCCAATTCAACGTTTCATGCTCGGATAGGCATGCTTTGTTATACATTTCCCCACTCTATCATTTGAATATCAAAGACATCCTCTGGCATGAACAGTGATGACATCACAAGTGGTACAAGTCTGTGATCTCCTCTTGGCCGGTTGTGGCCGGTTTTAGGTGTCAATGTGTTAAGGAGAGGGGAAGGGGGGGGGGGGGGGGGGGCAGGTCTGACACGTCTAAACCTGCTTAAACGACAGTAGTCAGTTGACGAGATCATAATATGATTTGAACTGTGTAGCACCACTGTCGGAGAGTTCAGATGAAAATATTGTAACTTGTAGGCACTTAAATTTGGGAAAATCCAGACAGACGTTTCGGGACTGCTGTCCCTTCTTCAGGGTGGTAAAGGGGAGGGGGGGATCCCAATCACAAAATCACGAGCCTATTTTTCCTCAAATCACGTGTGTATTTTATGGCATTTCACGAATCACATATTTTCATAGGCTATCAATTTACGGCTCACGGCCATCATGTCGTCTGTTGTGTGTCCGGGGGAGGAGAAATGTCTCGCCATGTAGGTCCACTTTCTTCTTAACAGATCTGAGATGTTCACAGAACCTGTCACTAAGCCTGCGTCCAGTTTCGCCAATGTACGACAGAGTGTATGCACGACAAGTAATAATGTAAACGAGGTTACTGGTCGTACATGAGAACCTCTGTCGCACTGTCGTAACGGTCCCCCGGGGGTGCTGATCTGGACCGCTGGGTTGGTGGAAAAACAGTTGATACAGTCCACTTGGGCTGACCTTGTGCATGTACAGAAATGCAAATGAAATTACTATGGCGAGATACTACACATACTATATTTCAGTTTCAAATCGCACTTACGTTCGATGCAGGCCCGTGAAATCGGATGCTCTTTCGAAGACTTGCTCAAGTTTTGAACTGTCAGTGTCATTTGATGTACCACGTCCGATTCTGCATCGAAAAATTCCACTACAGGAGGCACAATTCTCACGCCTGCCACAGTTCCCTCCATAACTGATCCCTTAACTCAAATTTTATCGTCTTTTTCAATTGATTAGATGCCTACGACAGATGAATTTCCCACAGATACATTACATTCTCGTCAACTTGAATTAGCCGCCATATTGATTTACCCTCTGGCTACGGCTTTCGTTGCATAGAAACAAGCGCGAAAAGTGATGCATATCTAACATCAAACCTAATTGGCTAGTTTGTACCATCAACAGTTTTACCCAATCAGAAGCTGCGTATTATCCTTGTTGTTCCCATCATGCTTTGTGAACAGATTCTCGTTCAAAATGGCGGGCGAAATGTACAAATTTCAAAAAAAATTTATTGGAAAACATTTCAAGATCTTCAAGAGATTTCTTGAAGCAAAACTTGAATTCATTTACTTGTATAGATATACGAAAAAGAGGCCTAAAGTTCGTTTTATTGGTTGACGTACGGAAATGGTTCAGCTTGAGTTTTTTGGTGACCTGTGACCTCAGAACTTTTACGTTTTCGCAAATATTTCTGGTCGACTGTACTGTAAAGGAAGTTCGTGGTTCACATGTTGTTTTATGGAGGATCTATTTTTAACCATTGGACAACAAAGACTGGCAATAATTACGCAGGTTTTTTACCCGCGTCCGGAAACAATGGGGTACAAGTCACTTCGAGTTTCGACTCCGGGTCGATCTACGTACTGTACTTTCGATTCAAGACGCAGTT
>MU827823.1:368419-387754 GCA_029204205.1 Desmophyllum pertusum
CTCGTCTGTAATATACACTGAGGAAGAAGTCTGGTTTTTGTAGCATAATTTTGGCGGCCATATATCTCGCAGGTCCTCGACGATAGCCTGTGGTGGCGATTAAATTATTTGTGGATTGTGAGGCTTAGAGATCGACTGGAGTTAGATACAGTCACATCTCCAACCTTGCGGACACCCCGTTATTCTGGATACCTGCTATTACGGGCAAAATCCAGCCCTCCACCAGGCAAAAGCTATGAGAGGTTTTTGACTGAAAATGACTCCCCCCACTATTGCGGACTTCTCGCTATTTCCGGACTCCAAACTACGGCCCGGACGAGGGACTGTCCCGCTATAATTGGAGTTTGACTGTAGTCTTCGACCTGTGTGTGACATATGTGTGTATGCATGCCTTTCCTGTTCAACAAGGGAAGGAGTAATCAATGACAAATTTTATCAAAAAAATATTTGGATGCCATCGAATGTGCAGTTCCAGAAAATATCCATACGCCACCCCAAGGCAGGTAACTTGGAAATTCTGAGGAGGAGGGGGGTATCAAAAGCCAAAATTAAAGGACAAAAGTATGAAGCTAAACTGGGAACTATCCAGAGGGGTTTGGGGTTGAAGGGGGAGGGTTTATAAATAAAAAAAACCTTCTGAGCGGCCAGGGGTAATGGATGTTTTCTGGAACAACACAAGCTTTTATAAGTATAAAAATGAGATATTCCAGTTACCAATATACATGTAATCATGAAAGTCATTATTAATAACTAAACAGAAGCAAACCTACACTATTTCACAAGACACAAGTCAGGAGTTGTTACATACCATGCCCCCGCTTGATAAAGAGCAGCAGCTCTGTTGGCATAACAGGAACAAGCAGAATCCGAAGCATGAGATATCGCACTCATTATACAAGTTGACAGCTACAACAAAACTGTTTGTTGACAAAACGCTATCATTTCCTTTTTTGAACTTAGTTCAAAGCGCTTTGGGCGGCAAACTCCTGAGAAACATTAGCTGAATGATTGGCTGCCATGAGCAGATTTTGGAAGGTCCTTTTATCTGTGGCTGACGTACTTCTCTTCCCATTTAAGGTTGGGATTTTGTAGCCATTTGTTGCTCCCGTTAGCAGAGGATGAAAAATTCCATTTTTACTTGAAGAAAGAAATACCCAAAATTATCTACGCACCACCTTTTTGGACTCACAAACCATTTTGAAGTGAGCGATGAAAGCACTTCCATTTCACTGACTGGTACTTCAAGACCTTTCGATCGCTGTTTAATATCAAACAAGTATATTTGCTCACCACCTAAATTTGCAATCAGTTCACGGCGCATTCAGGTGAAGAAGTTGTACATTACGTAGACAAACGATAGGTTCGAAAAATCGCCTTCGCGAATCTTTTGCTTAGCTTTTGGCCGGCAAAATGGCGCAGTGGCAACGTATTGAACACATCCAGGGAGGTAACTTTACAATCCTCAGGATTGCTGCAGCTACCATTGGGGAAGGTTTCTTCACATCTGAGAAGCTATGCGATGATAACATTCTAATGGTCATACAGTCTTAAGCAAAGGGATCATTGTACACATCCAACCGGCAGAGAAGCGAAGTTCTGCGCTGTAGAGGATTTAACTGCAAGGGCCCACTTTTGCCTCTAGCCATGGCACCAAACGTAAAATATTTCGAGGGTTTATGAGTACATTTTCTTACAGTTTTTACTGTTCGTGTTGCACGTGTGTGGTTGCCGCAGATCAAATTGCCTAATAAAAAGATTGAAAACATTTGGCTTTAAAAATTAAGTCAATTTGTTCTACATTTACGTGTATTTAATTGGTAAAATCATGAGGACATCTTACAGGTCTGTGGAGGGGGTAGAGAAGAGAAATCAAGGAAGGGAAATGTTGAAGATCATTTTTGGGCTTGACTGGTGCATGTGTCTTTTTGCTCTCCTTAAATGTAGTTCCATCTTCAGATATACTCCACAGCATGTAAGGAGGGGAGGGGGAATGGAGAGGGGGGAATGGAGGGGTCTTGACTGGTACATGTGCTTTTTTGCCGCTACCTTATATATAGTTCAATGATCTCCAGATGCACTCCACAGCATGTATGGAGGGAAGGAGGGAGGGGAGGGGGCTTGACTGGCACATGTGCCTTTTTCTCACCTTATAGTTCCATCTTCAGATGCACTCCACAGCATGTATGGAGGAAGGAGGGAGGGGAGGGGGCATGACTTGTGCATGTGCCTTTTTCTCACCTTATAGTTCCATCTTCAGATGCACTCCACAGCATGTATGGAGGGAAGGAGGGAGGGGAGGGGCATGACTTGTGCATGTGCCTTTTTTCTCACCTTATAGTTCCATCTTCAGATGCACTCCACAGCATGTATGGAGGGAAGGAGGGAGGGGAGAGGGCATGACTTGTGCATGTGCCTTTTTGCTCACCTTATAGTTCCATCTTCGGATGCACTCCACAGCATGTATGGAGTGTCTGGAGCTGTAGCAAGTCTCTTCACACGTCCAATATGGCATTTATATATTTGCGATGTCTCCTGTGTTTCCACTGTGTGGATCTGAACTTTAGCATCGGCAGCAGCTGTTGCAATGATCCTATCTCCAGTCTGTGGCAAAAACTACAAAACACGACATGGATAATTGTCATAACAATGATTATCAGATTTCTGAAAGTTTATTTAATGGGAGGCGAAGTCATGGAGAATGAGAAATGTTCAGTGGGAACACCAAAGTTTCACTGGAAAGTTACTGGGACAAAACGTTTCTTTTGTAGCCATGTTAGAATATTGATAATTATATCAAACATGGCCTTATTTACACACAGTTACATTGTATATTGGACGCCATACCTTAACAGAAAAGATGTTTCCAGAGTGACCTGTCTTGATGCAACACTTTTTATGACGTCGCAGTGGATCCCACAATATGGCATTGAGAATCATCTGACCCAGACACAAGGAGGCTATAGAAGAATAAGTGCATACAAAATAAGCTGAGTGTATATAATGCACACTGATACCTAAAAACAAACATCACAATGAGAAAAGCCACACTGTGTCAACCCTCTCTTGTGATTTGGATCCGCTGGATCAAGATTATTTGGAAAACATAATGAGAACAACTTGTATGCTTACAGGTTCTCAGCCACGAGGAGTGGCCGGGCACTTAGTGTGCACATTCACATGCAACTGGAAGTCGGTTGTGACTGGGAATAGTAAATTACAAACTATAACACCCTCTAAGTTAATTGTTTCCTTTGGTGGCCATTTGGCGACTAACTTGATCTTTAGATTTCTGGGGTGGATCTAGCATTTAACGAAGTGGGGTTTGAGAAAATGACCGGCGAAGGCGGGACAATGACCGCCAGAGGCGGGAGTTTCTAGGGGGTTCCGGAAATGCGATTTTCAGCAATTTGAGGGGTAATTTGAAGTTTTTTATTTGCTATGAGTTTGTCACAATAACTAGAAAAAAAATTTAAAAAAGGTCAAGATTATACCCCAAAAATTGACAATAATCGAGGTGGATTTCTGTTGTTTAGAAATCCTAAATTTGTTTTCAAAGGTATTCTATTTGATGTACTCATCACAAACTTATTAGATGCTGTATTCAAACAGAAATCATGCTTCCTCAAAAATTGGATAAACAAGCAGCATTCTCTGGGGTTGCTGTGTTGTTGTGCTAAGGTCTTAACCACAGCATGTCATAATCCACGAACTTACAGTAGTGGATGTAGTGCGACATATGTAAAGAACGTCTGATAGCAGTTATTTTAACACATACACAAATAGGCTCAAGCGGAAGCGGTAAAAAAGGAATAATTTTAGGGGAAGTTTTTTTGGGGTATTCGACTTCAACGACAAGGCACTTTTTTTAGGTTGTTGTCTCAATATTGCAAACTTTTCGTATACTGTTTCTATTTTATTTGTTTGGAGTTCCGAATAGTTTCTCTTTTTTTTTTTTTAGTTTAGGGTGTTTGACCGAACCCCCTCCCCCCCTCCCAGATCTGCCCCAGGGTTTAGTTGCATGCCAGGGCCTGGTTGTTCAGAGGATGGATAACGCTATCAACCGGATAAATCGCAAGCCCAGTGGATAGAGTGGTATGTTTTGTTAACACTTATCCATGGATGGTGATTTATCCAGTGGATAGTGTTATCCACCCTTTGAACATACATGTATTTATACTGTAAATACGGTAAAGACAAGTACAAGTTAGAGTGATAGCTGCAGGATCTGTTACAGTTAATAGTTGAAGCCCAAGAATGCATGATTTCAAAATTAACGAACATGTAACTTACTTTCCAGGTTCATTCCATTCCAAACAATTAACACACCCAGAGTGACCCTGGAGGAGAAACAATAGCACAATAATTACAGTGGAACCCCGATATAACAAACCCCTTTCATAACAAAGTCCTGCTATAAACGAAATTATGGTATTCTTCAGCCTGCCCGGACAAAGTTACAGTAAAACCCCAAGATAACAAACCCACCGTAATAACTAACACATTTTCCCGGTCCCTTGGCACTTCGTTATATCGGGGTTCCACTGAGAAATCTGGGGTGATTAAGTTTTTACCAGTATCATATCATTATTATTTTTCTTTTTAGGGGGGAGGGGGTGGAGGTGCATTTGGCTGTCAAAGGAAATTTTTGATTTTTTTTTTTAGTCAATTATATCACATTCATTCATTTAGAACAGATCCAAATTAATTTGGACAGTTAGAAAAATTAACTAATAATCGTGTGCACATTTGTATGGGATTTTGGGCTGATGATATAATTAGCCCTTTTGTTATATTCCAAAAAACAAAACAATAATTTTATGTCGTTTTTCTGTAGAAAATTATAAATTATCTATAACAATAGACGAAAAGATCGATTTTTTACCATCAGCTTCTGTTGTTTGAGACAAGGTCAAGATAAAAAATAAATTGAATAATATGCATTTTCTATGTCGCATAGCTTGACTCCCGTGCAATATCCACACCACATTTGGGTGAGTCTAATAAAATGCTTTTCCTGAAAAAAATATCGGAAATTTAACAACTGGCTATAGCAGGTTTCAATAACAATTGAATTACTTCCTCTGTTGGAATTTTGTATTATGTGAAGAGGTTTTCAAATTTGTGCTAATTAAGTTCTTAAACATTCCAGGTTATTCCAAATCGTGTTCACGAATAGCGAACGTGATTGGCGATTTTTGCATGAAATTAGGTGAATGTTGACCAAAGTGAAAAGCTGGAATTTCGATTTCCGTCAAACATGCAATCAAAAAAGTTATGTTTCTTTGCCAGTGTTATTCATAGACGCGATAATCAAACGAAAGAGACTCCTGTAGATTGAATCCTACAACATATTCAACACAGACCCAAAATAAACATTCAAAAAGACAACATGTTGTTTCGTAGGCAAGCAATCATGAGAGAGGCACATTTATATCAAGAACGTAAATAATCGTGTATATCTAGAGAGCAACAAGTTTTCATTTTACCTCGAGTTCCGTTTCCAGTCCAAGCCTTTCCACAAAAGGTGGATGGAGTTGAAATCTTCTCTGAAATGCTCGCGTGATGGACGACTATAAAGAGAAGACAATTCCACAAATGTTGAAGAAATGTAAATTGCGGTCCAGCAGTGGGTATCATTCGCAATTCACAACATAAACCTTTACCTTTACTTCTCGATTCCTGATAAAGGCTGCAATATTATGTGCGTCCATGTCTCGACTCATTGTTTCTGTGTTGAGGAATTAAACTCTGTCGTAGTCTTAATATCTTGTCGTGTTCAAACCATCTCTAGTTTCGTGTTCGTGCCCCGAAGTACTTGACAAGCTAGTACACACACAACCCATCACAAACTAGCCATAGGCCGTCAAAAACAACTTCTTCGCTCAAATTAAACATCTAATTTAGAAATTCTTACTACCACGAGTTAAAAGCTGTACAAGAGCTAAGAGTTGGTCTTTCTACGTCTTCGACAGCAAGAAATACGCGAAAATAAAATATGTGTATCCGAAAATGTTTTCCGCGGTCATGTAAAATCAATCCACGAGCTGAGTTACCAAGCCTTGATGAAGGCGGAGAGAGGGCAAAGTTTGGATCACGTATTTTTTTCACCAACAAAAACGTCGTTTCTTCTGCACCGATGTACTGGAGAGTTTCAAAAATAAAGCCTATTAAATAGTAATTGCAATATTACACTAAACGTAGCTTCAGCAATCGCTGTAAATAAATTTCAGCAAATTTGGCCCGTTGCGTGCCCCAGCCAATCCAGACCAAATCCCCGCCCATTTTGCGGTCATTTCAACACCAGAGCTCCCGTCGAGTTCGATCATACAACGTTACCGTTTTGTGTAAAAAGCCAAAGAACACAGAAAATATTACTGCAGCAACCTGCGGCAAACCTTCTCTATGAAGGATTTGATCTGTTGTACGGTTGTCCAGAATTATAGTAGAGGGGACTTTTCGCCCCAGCTACATTTATAACACTGATACTAATGAAGTATATACAATACTTTAATTTGACACTCGGGGCTTTTCAGTGACAATAAAATTACAGTAAAAATTACAATTTAAAATTATTTATTAGCCTGAATCAGCGAAAGAACAGACGGCTGAAATTCAGGCTAATTATCTAATTATCAATTTTAAAAACTCAGAGAACCTCTCCTTACGAACACCTCTCTATTACGGACACCCCTCTATTACGTACAGTTCCATTGGTCCCGGCAAAATGCCCATGATTATCTATAAAGAAAACCCCTATAATACGAAGCCTCTCTAATACAGACAACGGACACTAAATCTCGGCCACAGAGAGTAAATTCATATAAACGTAACCTCTTTTATTACGTATACTCGAGTCTGGGTAATTGTCGAGAGTCGAGAGTCGAGAGTAACATGTCGAGAGTCGAGACTGACATGTCGAGAGTCGAGACTGAAATGTCGAGAGTCGACTGATACATTAATGATGGTATTTCTCATTAAAGAAAAAGATGCAACCAATGATGAAATGTATTACGGATATAGTCGAAATATCTTCGGACTTCCTCTGGAATTTTTCGTAAGTCTTCGTCAATCTTCGGAAATCGATCGGAAACAATCGGAAAATATTCGCGAATCCTCGTAAATGTTCGGAAATTCTGCTGTTCTTTGTAAAAATTCTCAATCATTTTTGAAAATCCTCGTAGCCAAGTCTGAGTTGTTTTAGGGTGGCTTTTGTATACTAAACAAGACAATGCACGGGTACACGCAAACTTCAAATAACTCATTTCACGGCACTAGCTTTAAAAATGAAAAATAGACAGAATCTTTCAGTAAAATAAACTATGATTTCAAAGGCCGATAGTAGCTGCTATCTAAAATAATTCCGCTAATCGGTTGTCATAATTTTGTAGAGCTTCACTGTGTTAATTACAAGCTCCTAACGCCAAATAGTTGTACCTTTTTTGTCATCATACCTATTGTTGTTGCTATAACCTATTTTAAAACTGAAATTTCTTCCAAGCAAAGCCGGGTGCGTGCGAAAGGGAAAGTGACTGGGTACTCTTATCGTAACAATGTCCGGAAACACACGCACTACACAGTCACGCTAATCTCCATTTGCGGCATTTACGCTTATTTTATTTTATTTGAGCAAAGCGCAGCCTGGAGATCGCCTGGGACTTTAATTTATTGATTAATTTATATCGATTGATAGAGTTATTGACGATTTTATCGACTCTCGACATGTCAGTCTCGACTCTCGACATGTTACTCTCGACTCTCGACATGTTACTCTCGACTCTCGACAATTACCCAGACTCGATGTTACTCCGTATACTCCAGTGATAACAGTTCGTTTTGAATACAATTTCCTGTTTGTGGTTACAGATCAAACGTAATCAATTGTGCCGTTGTCCATACAATAACAGTAGTAGTTGTTTTAATCAGTTTATGTCGTTTATCAACATGTTATCGCCATTTATGATCGATGTTTCTTATCGTCAGCAGACACCTCTTGCTCCGTCCCTTCTATGTCCGTATTTATAGAAAGGATCAACTGTACACTGTTGTCCTTTGTTGCGTTGTGTTTATTTTGCCGATTTCAGGCTTGCTTGCGGCTCGTGTTTAATTCTCCCAAATCTCCTCTCGAGTTTGCACCAGGTTATGTAAACACGAGCGTCATTTTTGAAAATTAACATGGCGAATGGTAAGGCTTATTGTCTAAATTGACATTTAACCGTTTTGCAAGTTCAAAACATTAAAAAAAAAAATTATGACTATAATTTACGCATTCGTAGTTCCGCACAGAAAAGAGCAATGCATGAACCAGCCGCATGCGACAACCTCAAGTTTGCCGCATCAAATTGACTGCTGAACCAAACTGCTGACTGATTCATACACCGCTTTTCTTCCGTACTTTTAGTCGGAGGAACAGCAAAACTTCGTTGAAACACTCGAAGAGTTTCCGAATCATTTTATCCAATCAGAACTAGCGCGAGCACTCACGAGTACTCCGATAGCAATCGCACCGACAAGGCGGAAAAACCGCTGATTGGTTGAGTGATTTGACGTAACAGACATTTTTGATCATTAATGCGCCTGCGCGTGGCTGCGAAGTTTGGCCAATCTCGACCCCAGAGCCTCTCTCCTCCGCAGAGGCTCAATGGGGTTTTAGGAGAAATCCGCTGAACGTGGTGTGTGCAGGCGCAAGTAACTGGCGGATCGATCAATGAAGCGGCGAGCCTCTGCCAGATTTGTGTCGTTTTCTTGTACATCTTTGTCGTTTTCTTGTACATTGGACGATTTCTCAGCCCTCGCTAAATTTGACAGCTTGAAACTTGGCAAAAATCAGCGCTAGGTATGTTGCTACAGTTAGCGATCGTTATTTTTAAGACGAGGTTTCATATTTACTAAAAAAAAGCCAAAATGTTGGTCTCCGAATTGATCGCGAAGTCCCCCCTGAAACCCGTGGGGGGTGGTCTTGCAAGTGTGTTATTCTTTGGAAACAATGGCGGAAGAGCTTGACTTTTCGCTCCAAGAGATGTCTCTTGACGGTAAATGTTCTTCTTGTATTTCGTGTTTTTGGTCTTAAATTCCTGCTGGTTGCATTTCGTTTAATTTTAGCGTTTAGTTTAACTTAATAAGCTACAGCTTTTGGTTTGAATCGCTAGTTTTGCACTCGACGTTTTAAACACGTAGATATTAATAAAACACATTTCATAGCCGGAAAACTAAGCTTACTTGTTCTCTTTTCTTTTGGGACAGAATTAATAGGTTGTTGAGAGTTTCAGTCGCCGGGGAATCCTTTGCTTCCTGAATTTCTTGATCGCCACATGGCGGGTCTCGAGAATGTTGAATTCTGTAGATCAACCCATCGGAACACAACAAAACATATTCAGATTTCCATGCATCTAAAGTTTTAGTTCTCTACTTGTACATCGCGTATAAACTTCCGAACAGATTCTGATGCAGCCGCCATTTTACTGACATACGGCAGTTATACATACACCACCGTACCCCCGGTGAGGAACACTGATAAAAAGTTGCCTCCCCCGGATGGCGGCCATATTGGGTGTGGTATCTGGCAGAGGCTCCCGCCGTCGCTCTCTCCGGGTTTCTCGCGCCTGCACACACTTCGTTCAGCTGATTCTCCCATATATGAGCCTCTGCGGAGGAGAGAGCCCCAGAGCCCTTCTCTTTTGCGCATGACCGCGTAGTCAAGAAAGCAGCGAAGGTCTGGGGTCGAGAATGAAGTTTGGCATGTTCGATCAAAATGGCGGCCGCCCGCGAGGAAAAATACGCATTCGCATTTGATCTCTTTGTTGATCCAAGTCACCTAAAACACTTTTTAATTGGTCAAAGGCTTTTTCATATTGAGTGGCTTCTAAAGAAGTCGTTGTTAGTCGTCGTTCAGAGGAGAAACCTTTTCCACGTGTCCTTCGCGATCGATGTTTTCAACTGTGCTGGTGCAGTTTGACAAATTTTCAGCCTGCTTTTAGGTGGTCCTTTTTTCTGATCTGTTGAGCAGTCGAGTGTCACGATGAGGTAATGCGGAGAACCGGGTAACTGCTTTCTGCTGGATCTTTGAAACTTGTTCCTTGAACAGCTGTGCGTCGAATTCTGTATCGGTGTCAGCTTCATCGTCAGTTTCTTCGCCGGGATCTGCATCTTTGTCGTCATGGTCCTCGTCTTCGGCGGCGTCGATATTTCCATCGTCATCACCTGCCAGATACCTAAAACAGTGTTTAATAACAGGACATCTCGTCAATGAAATAGGTCAGTACAATCTTGAAATGATTAGTTTTAAACGAACGCCAACAGTATAAACTAAATCTAGTTTTGTTATTCAAAATGATTTGTTCCTAAATCCAGTGAGTCGGTTCCTTACGAAGCAAGTACATAATTTGCACATTGTACATTTAATTGCAAAGAAGCCCACCTGTTAAGTGTGGTTGCAAGTTCTTCCATCCGTTCACACAAGGGTCCATAGCAAACAGGACATTTCACTCCTTCTGACATTGTGTAGCTGTGTTCTGTGTTTGTAGCTTGAATCATCAGACATCCTCTGTGGAATGTGTGGCCACAGTTTAGACGAATGACTGGTTGATCTGATTGAACTTCACAAAGTGGCTGGTCACAGGCTAATTCTGGGTCAGGTTCCTGGCCTAAAAAGGCATAGCCCAGGGGAAGGCAGCGTTGATCCAGTGTTGAATCTAATGCTGGAAAATAATATGGCTGCAAAAAAATATACAAAATATATTACAGTTGTTTAAATGCAACACTATTGTAGACATTCCCACAGCACATCTAATTATAATTATATACTTACATGTAGTTGGGTATCACCATAATGACAAGCAAAGAAAGATTTAAAGATTTAATGATAAACTCCAATTCTTTTGGAGGGCTCCCACCTAAACGATTTATTTTGTAACATCACTTCAATTTTCATGTAGTATTGGTAATGTCAGAGTAGCTACACCGTACAGTGTACCAACCTGGTTCTTTCGTCTTCCTTTAGGAATCTTGTTGGTCTGCCCCAGCGTTAACCTGCGATCAGGCGTTCTTTTCCTTTTCTTTCTGGGAGCGCGGAGAGAGAGAGAGGAAAAGGAACGCCTGATACAATTATTTGCCGATTCGCTTTCCACCCACTTGTCAATGATCTGTCAAGCTGTCAATTTTCAAAATCTACGTCACAGTTCGTGACATTTGTACACTTGCCGTTCTCTTGAATTCGGTCTTCTGACCTTCTTTGCTTCAAGTGCATTTCTAACGGGCAAGATATGTTGTATTATGAGGAGCATTTTGAAGTAGAATAGAGCCTTCGACTGTGTTTTTGCCATCAATTTCATTCCGAAAACAGCACTGACTACGATTGCGTTACACGACACAAATTTGCATAATAACGTGGATCCTAGACATGTCTAGTCAGTCGTTAGGGTCGAATGATTCCATGATTCCGTTTAGAAATTTGAATCAAATAACCATTTTTTAAGCGGAAAGCTTCAGCCATTTTAAATGTAAGATCTTTATATTGGCCTTGTAATGATTCAGAAGAGTCCTTCCCTTCGCAAAAGGCGGTAGCGGAGTGGGAAAGTAGAAGGCCTTTCTTGTACTTTAATCGAGCGTGCACGCCGGATTGACAAAAGCCATATTAGGTACGCATGATTGACGGAAGTATTGTTTTTCGACCAATCAGGAAAACATTCAGAATCTGAATGTTGTACATGCGATCCGGTAAGTAATTGTATCAGGCCCTCCTCTCATCGACCCAAGTAGTTAGAGGAGGGCCTGATCGCAGGTTACCCCAGCGTACTCCACACTATGTTAAGTTGTTCATCTTTTCTTGAATTTGAAGCCACAGTTACTGCTCATTCTATCTACATTTAACCTAACGTTTAGCACAAATAAATTCCCACATGTATGAAAAACATAGATTTGTGGAGTAAACCTTTACCTCTTGTAATTAAGCAGTAATCATCTATGTGGTAGTTCTGAGACTAGACCTGATAAATTTGTTTTGTGTTTGAAGGATAAAATAAATGTAGGCATTGTAAATAATTGATTAAAATTACCTTGTTTCTTCCAAACAGCTTCTTGTACAACTTTTCAACACTGGTCTGAACAGCAACACCGTGGATTCCTGTGCGTTGAGCGACACATGGAATGGGCCTTGCCATATTATCAATGAAGGTACTGAACTGGTTGGCTGTGTTACAGGATCCCACTTTAAAATATGTTCATGTAATGAATAAAAGAACAGACTATTAGAATATTTAGGAGGTTTGGTTTTCTATTGCATGTTGATTCAACAAACCTCTGCAATAATCTTCTTGTTGTATTTCCAAGTTGGGAAGTCTCCTGATAACACCACAAGGAATTGCCTCAGGTAGTCTTTTAGCTCAGGGGCTTCGTTAAGTAGGTGAGAAAGAGCTGCACGGTAGTCAGCCACACTTTTTAGGCTTTGTTGAAACTCGTCTAATAACCAAGTAGTGCTTAGTAGTTCTAGGTCATGTCTGGCTTCATCTGAGTATACTCTGGAAGAAATGACACAACAAGAGGCAAGCAATATCATGTACTCAGGGTATTAGATATTAATGTAGGAGTTGACAGAAGTTATTAAAAGTGCTCAAGTGTCCTTGGATGACTCAAATCATGTTTAAATTTGTTTCATCAAGGCTCTTGAAAGGTTTTGACAATGTTTCTGTCAGAGCTTGTAGAATACGAAAATGTTTGAATTTTTTCTTTCCCAAAAATTACTGTTATTAGTTAAATCACAAAAGGCTTTCAAGAAAATCATACTAAGAACAAACATGGCAGACTGAGAGATTCTGTCACATTTCCTTGTACAAGGATGAAAGGGGATTACCGGTACTACAGTTCATCAAATTTGATTTCTCCCCGCCTCCCCACCCCCCACCCCCCACCCCCCAAAAAACCTTAAGAGAGCTTGCTCGCAGGCTAGTGGTCAAAAAATCAAAATTGCTATTTTGAAGGAACATTGAGTTTTTAGCCATTATTTTGTGTCTTTAATTTATATTTATTTCCCTTTAATAAGGTAGAAAACAAGATTGATTAATAGTTTTTCATTCCAACCTTAGGTTTTCACAGCTCTGCTTCACGTTGCTCATGTCCACTCTTCTGTGCTCTGCTGACAAGGTGCCTAAGTAGCTAGACACAAAGAATTCACGTAATGTTGAATCAAAGTACTCCAAGACTGACTGAATATCTGCTCCTCCCCTGCATTGCTTTACCGCACCATTCTTCATGGTAACCAGGACTCTTCTGTGGAGTTTGGTGAGGTCAGATGGTGTGGACACTGCTGGCATTTTTTCTTGGACATCCAACAAGCCCGTGCACATGTGCCAGGCAGTGCTTGTTTGGCTTGTTGTGGGATGGTGACTTGTGTGGATGAAGTGGATATCATCCTCAATTAGTAGCAAAAACTGCTTTTTCTAAAAAAAACAGTTATTGATAAAACTTATTATAATATGTACTCACCACTTGATCATGGTGTACACAGTCCTTTCCTCGGTCTGTATGCCATGGCATTATGCCAAATCTTTTGCCATCCAGTCCCTCCACTAAGTCATTAAGTTTATACATGTAGTACAACTTTACAGTGAATAATACCGGAAATTATTGTGTTACACGTTAGGGCTGCTATTAATTTTTCAGTCATGTGCTGTTTCGCTCCATACACCTGTAACTGACTTGCTGTTTGTGAGTCACCTGTAGCATCAAGGGCCCTTGTAGAATGAGACAGCATTCTTGAATTTGATTTATCTTAATTAGTGAAACCAAATAATTTAAACAATCAAGTAGAATAAGTTGTTCTTACTGCTGTAGCTTCGACGATTCTTTTCTTAACCTCTTTCTTGTTAGCCTCAGCTAATGCCCTTTCATAGTTCTGGAGAGTCTTTGGGTGGCAGCTATATCCCAGGACCATCCCTGACATCAAGGAATTGTAACTTGCACCACACATTTTGAGGTTGAGGCCATTGGCTTTTTGCATAGGACAAATTTTCTGTCAATAAGATTTCATGCATGTATTTGTTAATGTTAAGAAAAGTATTTTTTTCCCAGGATAAAAGAGACCACATCCCCACCTCCAAATGACGTCCCCATTCTGATATAGAGAACTAGACATCATTAACAAGCATGTCAAAAAACGAAAGCGGAGATCTCATTTCCAGATGTTTTTGGGGTTATTTTTATTTGAAATTATTGAAAATATGAAGGAAAATTTAACCAGAGTGTATCTCTTTCAATGCATTGTACATAAATGATGCATGTATAATAAGTTTTGTGTTTACTCTCTGCATTGCTGTAGGAGGAGAAATACCTGATTTCGATAAAAACTCATACTGTGCATTATTGCCACTGTCCTCACTCTTTGTAGTTCCTTCCGTTTTGCGGTGGGCGTTTCTTTAGACTCATTGAGGATGGAACTGTACACTTGCTGGAACAAACCAGGTGCATGCTTTTCACAAAATGCCTCCATTTCTTTGGGTTGTACAGATGATGGCTTCCCTTTGAGTAATGTACGGTCAGTGCCTTATGAAAACGGTGCACCAATTCACTGAATGTAGGTTTACCTGAAAATTATTGTTGTCTTATTGGCATAGCCTTCTAGTATTATTCATTTATCTTGAATAAGGTCAGAGTAAATTATGTGTGGAGCCATGGTTAAGTAGAGCAAGTCATGTATGATATATTAAATATTCAGGGTGTGGTCACCCAACCACAATTTTACAGTATTTGTTTCTTCTTATCTTATTTTTTTTTATCAGTGCCTTTCCTTTAAGATTCATAACAGGGAAAAGTATTTCTTCAGTCTTTCGACATATTTAACAATTATTCCCCTTACTGTCGGTGACTAGTGGTGGATATTCACCCTGGCAGCCGCTTAATTTTTTTAGTATACAGTATACCAAATCAGTGAGATAAAAAAAAAAAAACAGAAACATAATTGATTTATTATCTGTCAAGAAACTGCAAATTAAAGTCTTTTACAAATAAATTCACACTCACGATGAGCTGGGAGGTGGATAGCACATATTAGTATATACCAAATCAGTGGATAGTGTTTTTTTGCATGCTCTGATTGGCTAGCTGGGAGGTGAATATTATGTGCTATTCACTTCCCAGCTTTAAGTTTTTTGTTTTGGGATTTTATCTCACTGATTTGGTATATACTAAAACAACATATTAATTTTAGTGGAGGTGACTAGTGGTGGATATTCACCTCGCCGAAGCGGCCTGGTGAATATCCACCACTAGTCACCTCCACTAATAATATTTTATAATATACTGACTGTCAGTACAACATTGTGATTTTGATGTTTGTAAAATAAACTGATTTCTGACAAATCTTATGCTTCAGAGTAGGATTTGAATTTGAGGCAAAGTTAAT
Source organism: Desmophyllum pertusum (assembly GCA_029204205.1). Classification (NCBI taxonomy): domain Eukaryota; kingdom Metazoa; phylum Cnidaria; class Anthozoa; order Scleractinia; family Caryophylliidae; genus Desmophyllum; species Desmophyllum pertusum. Next base: position 383,811 of record MU827823.1, read on the forward strand.
TTACTGACAGCTATGATTTTTCTCTGTGAGCTTTTTTTGTCAGCTTCAAGCTCATGGATAGTGTGTTGTTGCTTGGTATTGTTTTCTTGGAGGTCGGTGTGCTCCTGTTTCATATCTGCAAATGTGGGGGGCATTCATTCATTCCTGTTATCTATTAATTTTTTATTGTTATTATTTTATTTTACGAGATTTTTTTGTATATTTGTGTTTTAATTTCATGCCTTGCATTTGAATTAGTAAGTTGCAGCTTGAATTTCAAATGTTGCTAATACTGTACAAACTTGCCTTTTGACAAATAAAACCATATTAGAGTGGTTTTACTTAACATCCTATCTTTATTTAACCCGTGAAATTATATACTATTACTGTAGGCACCATTTGACTGCCAGGACTAATTCCATTGTTTGCTATTGTTTTTTTGTTATTATTGTTTCATGGGTTAAGTAAAACCACTCTGTTGGAAAGCCCTTTTAAAGAAAAAAGCCAGTCAAAATCAATGTTGAAAACACACCTTTGATCTGGCTATTAAGGTGTGAATTATTTTCTTTCAATTCTTGGTTTTCCTTTTCCAGTGCATTGAACTTCTTCAATAGTTCTTCCCAGTTTGGTGTATTTCTTGGGGCAACCTTCGCAGTATGTTCTGCTTCATTTTCGCTACAGGAGTGTTTGTCGCTAATATATAATAAAAACAAAACAAAAAACTTGCGAAGTCTAATTGCTCTTGCCAAGAAAAACAAAACTTCGAGGGAATTTCAAGTACATTCTTCACAAATTTAATTAAGCTTACCTTTCTGGGAGAAACGTAAGATTTGTTTCCGGTTATTCTTTCGTCGCTGTCGGCCTGTTTTAAATGACTTTCACAAAGTTTCCCCGAACCTATTCTAGCAGAACCAATTGACTCAAACACTGAAAGCAAACGCTGTGGGCAACTGCTCAACCTTCCAGAGCACTTGTCCTCCTCCGAACGCTTTGGAAAGCAGCACATAGACTTTTTTTGCTTCTCCTCCTGGAGGTGTTTTACACAGAAGCACACACTTTTTAGAAAAACCATATTTTTCCGAGTCTGTTTGCTGAGACGGGAAATTTTCCCCCAACATTTAACGGTACTAGCAAAACAGTTTTCTTTAGTTCGCAAACTTCGCGTAGTCTTGACACAAAACATTTTGTAAACAAAGCGAAACAAAGCTACAACTCCTATGTCTCGTCAACCGGTGAACCGGTATTTTTTTTTCACCGGCTCTTTAAAGGCAGCGAAAGGCGGCTGCCACAAAAAGGCGGGAAAATGCCTGATTCTTGGGACGCAAAACATGGCGACGAATTTAAAACAATGACAACAACATCAAGCTAGTTCACAAAGTTTTATTAAACAATATAAAGCACATACAAACTTGATAACCATAGGTTTTAAATACAGTCATATAAACAGCATTTTCAACATAAAACACGGACTTGAAATTACATGATAGGTTTAAACAAAACGCAAATAGCCGTGAAATAAACACGACGAACTGCCTACCGTTCTCGAAGTAGCGGGCGCGAAGGTTTGAACAAAGAAGGGAGAACACACTGAGTTGATTTCCATGCCAAAGTTCAGATGACCAGCTTCGAATTCAGTTTAAAAAAAGTCATTAGGACGAAAAAAAAGTCATATTTCATATTATCTTTAAAAATAATCGAACTTTCTGTCACATAAATTCTGACCTTAACAATTCGTGTGCGACCTTAACAAACGGGAAAGACCGAGGTCCATTAAAGTCTTATCGTCAAGCACAGCTATCACAGCAGTCAACAGAATAATGCCCAAACATTTTTGGAAAACAACGTCCGATTGCCGTCTGAACTAGCCTCCCAGTTTGTGAAGAAATATGAGCTGAAAGTTCAAGTATCGCAGGGCAACGTAACCGCCCGAGCGGTCGTAAACTGGTCCCCAATTTACGTGGCAAAATGTCATTCGTCGTCCACCATTTTGAATTTGTAACGGTCACCAGTTTCACAGCGCATGCGCTGCGGTTTTTCCGCCTTGTCAATCGCACCAGCAAATAGGTCATGTTGCTTAGCAACGCGAGAAGAAAACCGCGGGCTCAGTCCCGTCTTGGAGGTGGGATTTCGCTATCAACTTGTCTTTGTTGCGCTTGAATTGAGCGCGCGGCCTCAGTAAGCTGGGAATCGCTGACTAAGAAAGGACGCACAAACATATAGAAGACATGGACCAGTTTTTAATAAGTTTTGGACACTTCAGATATGGAGGGTATAAAATAAGGGCAATATTTACAATTTAAACAAGAGTTACATCTCGCACTTGCTTTCCAACACGCACACAAACTTTATAAACACAAAAGCAGACTCTGACGATGAGAAGTCCCACAATTCCCTTCAGTAGTTCGAGGTGATTGACGCATTTGGCGGCGCCCATTTCATCAGCGTTTTTTTCTGGCCGTTAGAGCCTGGTGGTTTGAACGCCGTAACGACCTTTACTTTTCTTTTTTTTTCTTTTTCCTCCAGCTTTGAAACGTTTCTCCATCGCTAATCAACGCGGTTTGTTCGAACTTCTCCTTTTAAAGAAAAATAGAATGACAGTGAATTGTAGTTTTGGACAAACTGTTGGGTCCAACCCGGTCACTAAGTCGAGCTCAGAGCGGGAAAATGCGGAGCGCGACCTCGTTCGCGGAGTTCGCGCCCGCGGACCTACTCCTACTACTCCGAAAACGAGGAAGAGCATGGACTTGAAGGGAAACTATCTGGCATTTCAAAATCACTGGACTGTAAGAAGTGGTGCACTAACATATATTCTGGCGCGTACAACCCCCACTCCTCTTACACTGTGTGGTCGAATGTGGTAAAGGAGACTGGACTAGGTCTTAACTATCAACATATATAAACTAAAAGGAACGGCGGGAATCCTTTTAGCAGATGGAAAATATTAACGAATAATTTTTTTTCACATTTGCGGCGTATTTTTGTTCAAAGCTCTTTATATAAATCGCGGCCAGGAGCCCTTGTGATTTGAGGCTTATTTTAAGAGCAGCGATACACAATTTCGAGCGAAACTTTACGGTAGCCTTTTCTCTATATTAGAAGCGAATCTTCTCTAAACGCGAGGCTCAGTTATACACGAAAAATAAAGCTTGCCCTTCGGGCTTCCACTAGTCATGAATTAACAAACAAACGTTCGGACTTCTGTTGGGAGAATTCGGAAACTTTTCTTCCGAGTAGCTTGTGTTAGGCTTAGCTACAATAATCCAGATTTTATTTTTTTGAGATTTTTAGAGTACTGAAAAGATTCTTAGAAAGTCTGGAGATTTTTAGGAGAATTTAGCAATTAAAAGATTTTTAGAATTTTGAGAGCCAAAAAATCTGTAAAAGGCTTAAAAAGTATAGCTAGGCGGCTAGTTTTAACTTGTAAGGATCGGTATTAAAGTAAAGTATGATGACTCAGGGAGTGCAATGCAGTAACTAGTAACTCTGCAGTTTACTGGCAATGTATTGTCTCGGAGATGTATAAAATAGCATGCATACCCTTGTTTTGTGTAAGTAGAAAGTTTTAATAAGGAATGTTAGACGAGTCCAAAGAAGTTAAAAAATATTGAGAGACGGTAATTAAGGCGAGTCATTTCACTTCCGCTGCTTAAATAACGAGTTTATCACTACGTCCTAATTCGTTAGGGGTTTAGTTGGAATAACAGCCTATCATTGGCTTTGTTTAACATTTGTTTCTTTAACCTTGAAAATGCACGGCGATATATAGGGATTTTTAGACGCATTTTCGAGATTTTTAGGAAAATTTTTGAGATTTTTAGAACTTTTTTGGAGATTTTTAGAGCTTTTTTGGAGATTTTAGAACTTTTTTGGAGATTTTTAGAACTTTTTTAAGATTATCCGGATAGATTTTTAGACGATTTTCGGGATTATTGTAGCTAAGCCTAGCTTGTGTCTCTGACTTGTAC
>MU827823.1:388254-399165 GCA_029204205.1 Desmophyllum pertusum
TATAAATCGAGCGCTCTGATTGGTTACACTGTTTGGATAAGGCTTTGTTGTTATTAACTGCTGCCTATCACTTTTAACTCAAATGAAGTCACATTAAATACACTAGCGACTACAGTCAACTCAGTCTCGTTCAACAGACATCCTCGGAACGTAATTTGGAGTCCGTAATAGCGAGATTCCGCAATAGCGGGGTGTGAGAAAAAAAAAGTGCCATTAAATAGCAGAGTCTGGAAGGAAAAGGCGCAAGCAAATCAAAAAAGCAAAGTCCTGTACCAAGAAATCGATGCGAAAATAAACATTCCGAAAGTCTTTGGAGTGTGTTAATTATACAAGTAAGTTGACACCCCATAACGAACAACAGACTGCAGTTTATACATAAATATGTTATATGAGAAGTTCAAGGTATCCGCTTTATCGAGAGTCAAAACAATAACATTGTTATGTTGGTACCACAAGTGTCCGTAATTAATTATTCCGTAATAGCGAGAGTCCGTAATAGCGGGAGTCATTTTCAGTCAAACCTCTATAGCTTTCGGCGGGGGGCTGGATTTTGTCCCTAATAGAGGGAGTCCGTAATAACGGGGTGTCCGCAAGGCGAGTGGACTGTACTTACTATATATACACTAATTTCTCCGTCAAGAAAAAAGTTGGCCTTACCAGAATAAGGCTTCAAGATTGTGAGCCCCGTTACATCAGGGTGTCCTTCCAAGGGGCTCTTTAAGACAGCTGCAGGCGGGATCCTCCTCGTCACGGTCTAGGAAGTTCTTCACGTCAGTAACGGCGCAAGAGCTCCGAGCCTGTTCCATCAGCATGAATGAAAAAGCAACCCGAGGTACTATGGGGCATACCAGGGGTGTGCTTGCTGTAATGACCCCGGCTCTGATATGTTCCTCTTTTGCATCCACTGTACCCTCTGACTTGAGTCGTAATCGCGCTCTCCTTGTTTATGGTTTCACAGTTTCCCCTCCCTTGTCAAAACTATCATGTGACCGTTTGACTATGACAAGGTGAAGTGGGTTCCTTTGGTCATCTGTCATTTTTCACCAGCAATGCTGGCTTGCAATGAGTGCGCATGACATACACGCCCTTCTGAGTGCTTTGTTCGCCTGAGTTTGTTCTGTTGTTGTTTTTCTTTTTTCTTGTCATGGCCGAATAGTATGACACAGATACCTGCATGTTGACTGGGGGGGGGGGGGGGGGGTGTGGCCAAAGCAAAAAAAAAACTGAGTTTAGTTACATAAGGAGAGGCGTGTTAGACGCAGTGGCCTATTTGTTAGCGGGTTGGACCTCCCAGATCGTGCGGTCCGGATTCGAGGGACCCTGGCTGTGGTCACTGAGTTAGTTGTTCTTGGGCATTGTGGCGGTTGTGTTCTAGTTTCATTTGTCTAATGTATCGTTTTCCTTAACCCTTAGGCTTCAAATATGACAACTGCGTCCCATCCGGTCTGTCCATAGCAGACACACCATTGGCCCTGCGTTTGCTTGAAGCCTCGTACCCATTACCAAACACAGTCACTCGCAGGAACCCAAATCCAACGTATTGAATATGACGGTAGCGAATCGCTGTACACTCTACTTTTGACAAACACTTTGGATATCTCAGATGTATTCAGCCTGTTCTCACTTGTCTCATTATCTGGGGCTTGAAAGTTTCCTGTTAGTACTTGTTGGTAGAAGCGTTGCCTAATGCGTGTGTTTCCGTCCGCGGGTTTGTTCCCACAATTCGTGTTCCATCCGGGGTGGCGCCTCCACTGTGATAACGTTGGCTCTTCCCGTTGTTTTTGAGGACCTGAATAAAAGTAGAAGCATATTTTCAGAGCGGCTTTAAAATAGACTGTTTGCAAGCCTTTTCTATATTTTTTCAAATCGTTGCAAACGCCCGAAAGGGAAGAAAAAGAACCTCGTCATTTGCCCCAGTTTCCCACTTCCTCCTCCCGCTCCGCGCTCGCGCGGTTCTCTTAGCGTTAAGAAAATCGGAGGAAGATATGAAGCAGTCTATGCTGGTGCGATGTTTTGCATTTTTCCACAATCGGATTATCCGCAAACACAAAAACCCAAAAAATTCCGCAAAAAAAAATTACCGTCACTCTTCCAAGAAAGGACATACCAGAACACACATACTGTATTTTCTCGATTAACGCACGGCTGAATTAGTCGCAAAAAATAATTCCCTAGCACAAAAATACCAAAAATTAACACCTACAAACAAACACAACAATCGCCTACCCACAAAATTCAACTCTCGCAAAACAATTTGTGAAATAAGAGACCGGGCATTCACTAGGGTGTTATATATGATCAAGTAGTACTGACCTTGTCCACTTTGAAGGGCATCTGTGCGCCCTAAAGAACAGAGGCACAGCCTGCTGGAACAGTCTCATGGACCTCCTTCAGGCAAAGTCCCCCCACAACTTTGTTTCTCCCATCAACCCCTGTAGTGAACCATTCAGGACCACTTTCTCAGGTAAAGAGATCACTGGCACCAAGGGCTCCTGCTGAAGGACTTGGGGATTTGTCCCTGGCTCCACGAAGGCTCTATCCTAGCGGGCTAGTCACTTAGCAGTGGTCCTAGTCTGGCGATGGCACTGACCTGGGCTTGGCTTGTAGGAGGCGGCGCTTTTGATGGGGGTAAGATTGACACTTGGCTTATTGCACCATCAGGAAAGAGGACTTGGGACGCTCCCCATCAGCGAGTGAGCTGCAGACGCAATAAAGAATTGTCAGAGAAAGAGAAAGTTTTCTTTTAATGAAATTGTGGAAAGGAAAGGAAAACGGTTTGTGGGAGAAACTCCTTGCAGTTATAAAAACACATGTTTGTGGTGACGATCAGAGCGGTTTTCAATTAAGTGCTTGTAAAACCAAGTAACCAAAAGCCAATTACACTCTAGGCCAATCACAAAACAAAGCGCAGACAATAGAACGAACCAACGAGATCTCGAAGTAAATACACGTAACCGGCGCCAAGCGCGGGAAAAACGCGTGTGACCAAGTCACGATTGGTTTTGGAAAATGAACTTGCGAGTAAAACTCATATTTATATGAAAGGTTGCACACCAGGACTCTTTTTGAAACAGAGGTAAACGAAACTACAATCGTGGTCAAAACTATTGAGGACACTTTACCAAATTTCAACCAATTTGAGTACTACAGCCTATTTGTTCAACCCCCCTCCCCCATTTCAATGTTGTCGCATTGTGAAAACGATGTTAAAACGAAGCCAGGATGAATTGGCAACCCCATGAAAACAACATCGAGCAGTGGGAGAGGGGATAAAAATATTTCTACCCGCTCGTTAGCTAGGTGACTTGTGAAAAAGTGTGTGATATTCATTTGTCTCAACTAGTTTTGACCACGATTGTAGGAAATGGTCTATTCTGAGAAGAACGCTTTAATGTCGCTGCTGTCCTCACTAGCTTATGTTTGTGTTTACATGTACTCTAACTACAAGCTTCAACTCACTTTAATCACTGTCCCATCAGTCATCACGGTACGAGAGGTTTCTTCTGATGCTGGTTTTTGTCTGACAGGCCCAAGCGGCCTGATGGGAGAGCTCTGCCTCACGATCACCCTCCCTTATCGTCTCTGCTCTGATAACAGTTATCGTTTAAGTACTGCACGTGCTGGCCATCAGGACACGTGATATACACGTGTTGGAATGGCTTCTTTAACTTCTCTTGTTCCGCTTTCCGTCGTGCTGCCAATAGAAACAATGCATGCCGGGACAATGAGTATAACAGATATTAACAGGTGAAAAGGTTTAAAGCCGTTCGGGCCCAAACTGGCCCGCACTGCCAGAGCTTATCCCGGTTTCCATAGCATGAAGCCGACTAGGAATATTGCTACTCCCCCTGGGTGGGATGCTAGTGAATCCAACGCCAAATTAAACCCCACCCCCCAGCATTTTGTTAGGTTTCCCTAACAGTTCGCCAGTAACCAGGACCGCTCGATCTGGAGACCAACGCTAACCATTAGGCTACCGCGTCGCCATGAACGATATTATAAGGGGGTTAGAACAAGGAGTTTGATATCAAAAACGTAAAAACTTAGTCAAACATCATCTGACATGCTCCTGCTTTTCTCTTTATACCGTAACATCCCGAAGCCATCCCGAAAATAAGCCCCGCCCAGCCCCCTCGCCCTCCCCCCACAAATCCCAGACGCAACAATCCTTCCGATAATAAGCTCCTACGAATATACGCCTATGGGCTTATACTTAGATTTAGCTCCTTGAGAAATTATACCGTAAAATTCCGAAAATAAGACCCGGGGCTTATATTTTTCAAAGGACTTTTTTGAGCAGCTTAGTATAAAAAGGTGACAGGCCTACACGAATACTACAGTTCGTGACATTTGTACATGTGCCGTTCTGTATTAAATTCATTCTTTCGACCTATTTTGCTTCGCCAATGTTTCTTGAGGGTACTATATGCTTCTAATTTGGGGGGCTTATATTCGGAGGGGCTCATATACGGAGGGTCTTATTTTCAGACTTTGGGCTTTACAGTATAACCCCCTGTTACAGAATGCTCACAAAAGACTTTGGACTCAATATTTTTTCAAATTGGTGTATTTTTCGGTGAAGGCTTTATTGTCGGAAGGGATTTTTGTCACCTCTAAAACTTTTTCTATTTGCATTACAAGAATACATACATGACAAAACTTCTCTAAACAAGCCTTTTAATGAAACACCACGGGTTTTATATTCAGATTTTTTTGGTATACATGTAAGTGACACTGCTCTATAGATTAGCTGTTATAAACATTTCATCTTCAAGACTGAGTTTCTCCGTTCTTCTTCCTGTTCGGCTTGTTGGAATTTCCTCCATTCTCTTCGGCATCTTCTTCTGCTCTCTTACGGGAGGCTTTAGGAGATCCCGCCTTTAGGCTGTGGACTGGGAGTTCGGCCTGAGGGGGGAGGGGCGAATATCCGCTTGTCAAATACCCTGTGACTGTTCTTTCTTTCTGATCTCCTTGGGTTTTCTTTCTCTTTGAGGGGACCCAGATGGGCGCATATCCCACTCAGCGGGCTACGACCATAACCATACATTAAAGCTCCCCCAGCAAATGAGCTGAATAAATCGGCAGAACGGGTTTTAGGATCCTTTGGTTGTTTGTGCTCTTCTTTCTCAGAGGCTTCAACTTCGGCTTTTAATCCAACCTCTTTCGTCCCTTTGTTCTCTTCTTGTTGTTCTGATTCTTGTCGAATGCTTCATCTCCTCCTTCTCTTCTCCAGACCCTCTCAGTTCCTCCTTTTGTTAAAATTCTCCATCAAATCGAGTTCCCAAGAAATGGAGTACAAACATGTTCCCATTCTTTGCAACCACAGACTGTGGAGATGCTCCTCGCTCCCTCGGACATACTGCCACTTATTGACCTGTATCTGCCCTCCATCTGGCTGGGAACAGTGTTGTCTAACGACACCAGGCCACACATGAATCAGGTTATCGCCGCGTGTCATAAGCCCAATGAAATCGTAGGATGCCTTCGTCAATAGGTTCGGTCCACAGGAAAGTTTCATCTCAGGTTCTCAGGCTCCTCAAAAAATCCCCGGAGCTCCCCGTGACCGGCTCGGTGACCAAGACCTCTTTTGTCCGGCCTTGCTAGTGAGCGCTTTTAATGGAACGGAAGAGCTTTTTGCCGACGTGACCTACTCCGACCGGTCGCCGCCGATTTTTCGCCGACTGTGGGTATGGCGGTAACCTTTCGCGTTTCGTTATCTTGAAAGAAATAACGCAAAATATCGAACAAAAGATTTTCTAACAGGCCCCACCAATTTGTGTTTGTATGTGCAGAAAACGATGACGTATAGTAGCAGGTTTTTCAATTGAGTGTCGAAAGTAATCGCTCAATTTGGCTTTGGGTTTTGCTTTTACTGCGCTCTGTGATTGGTTTAAAAAAACTTCGCGCCACCCTACTCACAGCTCATACCAATCAGATGCAAGACACAAAACCAATAAATTGCGAACTCTGGTCATAAAGTACGCCCGTTTTTCTCGCGCTTAGCCCACCGCCAGGTTACGTGCATTTTTCCCCTCAAGTTCTGAATTGGTTTCCTTGTGGTTGTTTACGTTTGCTTCCCGTTTGCTTATTCGTGATTGGCCTAATGTATTTAAATTGCTATTTGCAGTATTTGGTTTTAACGACACTCCCCAATTGAACAACCGCTCGAGTACGCCAAGAGAAGACGTAACCTTTAACTTTTTGCAGCCCAGTCACTGCAAACCTTCTAATCATTCTTACCGCTTTGGTTCGCGTCTTTTTTATCTGGCGGGGCGCTCTTTTCTGCGAGTCTTTCGCACTTCTCTTAGGTGGCTCCGGGTGAGCCACGCGCGCTCAATTTTTCTTTTCCCCTTTCCTTTTTCCCCTTCCTTCCCCTCTCTTCTTCTTCAGCCTTGATTGGAGGCGCCACTTCCTGTTCGAAGTTTTTTATTTTATTAGACGCGTATAAAATAACGGCTTGCCCAATTTTTCAGCGGGGATGCTGCTGGAGTTGCTCCTGGAGCCGGCCCCGGCGGGAAGGGGTGGGTGTTCTGGCTGTCCATGTTCTCGAAGTCCTTTCTCTCCTGTGTTGCATTGTAAGAAGAAAATGAAACATATTCAGTCGGTTTCATACGTTACCTTTTGTTTGCAAGTTAAAAATTAATTAACCCACTTCAGTTCGGGGACAAAAGATCAGTTTTGTTGGCGAAATCTCAATTTTTAGAAAACACCGTGAGCCAATGGGTAAGCATAAACTTTTCGTAAAAAAGTTTAACCAAACGGTCCGTCACTATGACAAAAGAAACAAAAAAATGTTTTTGAATCAATAGAAAATAGTTTCCTTTTGTGTTAAAATGTTTTCATAAAAGGAAATTTCGGTTGAAATTAATTTGTGTACGCGTTCATCTTAGGTTTTACACGAAATCCGCGTCTCTTAGTTTCAAATCTACACGGATACACGAATTCAAATCCGTGTCTTCTCCAAAGTACACGGATACGAAGCGTTTACACGAAAACGATTCTTTTCTGTTTTTTCCCCTTCCCCCCCCTCCGATGCTGGTTCTTACGTCCATCGGCCGTGGAGGGGCTGGACATGAATAACCTTGAAACTTTGAAGGACCCGCGAGCAAGCTAGCCCGTTTGCAAGCTGCGCGCCAATCGGGTTTTCAAATCTACACAGTCAGTTACCCCCTTTACGACACGACACTCGTATTTCCGTAATTCGTTTTGAAAACACTCCACCTAAGTTCGGACAGCGTTTTCAAAAGTACACGGTTACACATCCGTTTCCGTGCAAACGGAAGGTGTAGACCTGTTATACCCAAAAAACGATACGGTTATCAAATGAAACCGCCACTCGTGTAAACGGGGCGCTTAGCGCTCCGTACTACAAAGAATTCGGACCGCTCCAGGGAAACCAATCATGAAAACGCTCCTGTTTCAACAAGGACGGCAGTTTGCCATATAATAACAGTAATTGGACGTTTTCTCCGCCCGCAGTGAATATATTAAATACCGATGGTTCTTGAAACCAGTCCCTCCAATGGAAAAAAAAGGTTGTGACCCCCCCACACACAAACGTGTTCAAGGTAGTTTCTAAAGCCCACATTTGAGTGGCAGCTTAGTACTCCATAATGATGTACTGGTCACTGTTGGCCCCGACAAGGGTTATGTAACGCTAGCAGCAGGGATTGGTCAAGCTTGTGGTAATATGTGGTCCATATATGGATTAGCGAGTCGAGGCAAGCTTCCAAGACCTGTTACAAAGAAACAGTGGTAAAGTGTGACATCACAAATTTCAAATTGTTTTTATCAAGCTTTAAAGGGGCTATGTCACGATAATTTATGACATTTCTCCGAAGAGCACAATCACCTTCAAATTGAAGAAGGCCTCGAAATAATAGTTTATCCTGAGGTAGAAAGAAAAACACCAAAGAGGTGATAATAAAACCAAACAGGAGACAAGGATTGTTGAGGATGGCGAAGATTACGACGGAATTACGATGTAGCTCCCTTTAAAATCCCATCATTAAATAAAGATTGCTGCTATATGATCAGCCACAAAATTTAAACTTGTTTATAGCACGAATAGACAGAATATTAAAGAGGTTCAAAGTTTGGTTCCGTTCCCATACAAAACCTCTCTAATTTTGCGCCTGTTCTTAAAATGGAGGAACTGACGCGAAGGGTTTGTATGGAGAAACTATCTCGGCTGCAAATTGCAATGCGAGCAGATAATTTTTGGCAAGTGGACGTTTTTTGGCATGCTTCCTCTGAATAGCTGATCAAATTTCATAATTTCGGGTAAATTTAATTTTTGTGACGTCATAACTTGGTTTCAATTTTGTAACTTTTCAGTGAGGTTTTCTGTTTATATTTTTTACTCTTCAGTTTTAACTTCTGACTAATGTCAAACCCCACAAAACATTGTCATTGGAAAACCACATTTAGAATTATATAGGAGAAAGATTGAAACCCTCGAATTATTTGTTAATCCTGGATTTTTAGCGTTTTATCGGCTTTCGAACAAAGGGCCCTGGAGTGATCATAAAGCGTACGCGGTTAATACATGCTGGTTCGAGCCAAATTTTCTTTTACGCCCACTTCAAGATGGCATCCCATTTACGTTTTGTAATTTTTTAAGCCCAACTGAATATTGTTTCGGGCAAATCAACAGTTTTTAGAATTTGAAGATAAACAATGGTTTACTGTTAGGAGTTAAAAGGAGGGTTGATATTATGTTGTTACACCCTTTCACTACCCCGAAGTCAAAGATTTGCCGTCAATAAATGTGATTCTTAAATTTTGAGGTCTGTGGATGATAACTCTAGTGTGTGGGACCGTTCAAATGAAAGCTATTGAGCAGTAAGTACTTCATGTGGGTACTGTTTATTATGCATGCTACAAGGTGGTTCTAACTTTGACGTCTGTAGATGAAAACCCTTAGCTAGTGTGTGACCACGTTCAAATGAAAAAACTATTGAGCAGTCCTTTCAAGTGTGTGCTGTTTGTTTTTGGACAATTTTACAAAATGAAATTAAAGATTTTTTCCCAAGCTTTGAACTTAGCAATCTTTGGGAGTGAAAGGGTTAAGTTAACGATTTTATGATTTATTCTTAGTAAACCGGTTAATATTTTCCATTTTGTTACGAGGACACGTCGATTGCCTTAAAACTAGTGCGTTTGTGCGAGTAGTATTTTTGCAAAATGAAGTACGCCGCGAAAATTAGATGAGAATAAACAATAAGGCACTATGCCGGAATCATGGTACTTTGTGATCAAAAAATGTTCCACAAAACACCACTCATCAAGGTTACGGAACGAAGCTAGTGGAGAATAGAAGAGCTGATATCTTTGCGGGAGGACAAGTTTTACTTTCTCTGAGTCAGTCGTCCACTGGGGAATCTCAACGCTTGAAACCCGCTCAGTTTGCTAGATGGATGATCCCACAAGTTTTGAATAAAGCTTAAAACGATTCATCCACATACTCTGAAGATCCACAATGTCGCCATTTTGGTTTGCAATCTTCAGGAAGCATCCCTTCAAAAGTAAAACTGCTTCAATGCACGCTCCAGGAACTCAGAGGAATTCATGTGGAGTTACAAAAGTGGCTTGCAGTTCATTAGCACGGGCCTCACGCTCCACCAGGTACCGCCCGTGCAGTTTCTGGCAGTTCTTTAAGTCGGCTTTTTGGGGGAATAGGTCAAGCATGCGCAGTTCTGCCTTTCTCAGGATCCAGACCATTGGCTGGCTCAAGTTGGATGCAGGACGTGACGTCATTGCGTCACGGTAATGAAGTATGACTGTGGAGATTTCTGAGTTCTCGATGGCTTGTTGCTGTCAGTAGCGTTCAGTAACAACCTAAAGCAATGAAAACAAATAGTACAAAAGCTTTTAAAAACTATGCGGTAAGTCAATCTTTTATAAAAACAGTCATCGGGTTTTACAAGTCAAAATGCTATGGCATATTGAATGAAATAAATCGGACTTTACAGCCGCGTTCAGAACTAAAGGCGTATGCATCAGTCAGTTCCAGCAGTGCCCATTTCCCCCTCCATGGCAGTTTGCCTCATGTTTGGAAGTACCATTTGGATGAGCACGGGGACCGGGGGGGGGGAGGGGCGGGGTACTCCCTATAAAGGACTATACGGGGAGGCTATGACCCGGAAAAGGTACCTTTTCAGTCTGGAGGTATATAAAAGGGTAGGGATTTCTCGAGTTTAAGTATAGTAAAGGGTGGGGAAAACCTGTCACTTGGGTAATGAAAAGGGGCCTAACAGACGCACCTAACGGCTGATTCAAAACATCTACTACTGGTGACGCCCCCGTGATGTTTTCCGAGGATATCGTTCATTAAGTTCATTTCAAGGGTATAGGGATGCAGTATCTATACCGTAGGTATGTTGTGAAAGGCGGTCCCATTTCTATTGAAGATATATGAAAGGTATACCTTTTCTGTCAAAAAAAAATGGTATATAAAAAGGGTTAAGGAGTTTGGACCTCTTGGACCGTATAAAACGTTTACCCCGGGACAGGACAAAGAATGATGCCTTCTTTTAAACTGTACCGTGTGGGGGGGGGGCATTTTGAACAGCTCAGTAGTCCCCACCGTTTTTTTCTTCTTCAAAAAATGCTAATGCCTGGGGGAGTAGCCGGGAGACGATGGGCACTGCTCGGAATTGACTGGAGCATTATGTGCCCCAATTCCACATCGTTAACCTTTTTACCTGTTTGCCATTTTTGCAGTAAAGCAAGTTTGGACGTTTTGCTAGAAATATATGCCGCCAGATAATGAGTTTAGACCATCTCCTCTCGGAGGAACCACCTGATCCAAGGGATTTTTGTCATCAACTGCTTGCAACAACCTGAGTAGATATAAATATAGTTTGTTATCAATACAATAATAGAGTGGTTTCAATGAAGTGTCGAAAG
>MU827823.1:399665-448820 GCA_029204205.1 Desmophyllum pertusum
ATTTTAAAGACGGAGAAGAACTAAATATGCAACTATTTTAGTTTTAAAGTTTAGCCGTAAAGATTCGTAATCCGATCTCCCTGTTACTTATGCGTGAGTCTACCTCTTGTATTAATAGAGAAAAGTTAGTTTTACAATTTTTACTAAAAAACACTACTAACTAAAGATGGTTGTAGTTCTTATACATTTTAAAAAAACTGTTTTTATACTAAAGAGAGTGGAAGGAGCCTCAAGAAAACACGATGTTTTTGTAAGCTTTGTAGTCCCGAACTAATTGCCCTCGCCTTCATGTTCAAGTGTAATATGTTATGCAAATATCGCAAGTTAAACCGTGAAAAAGGCTATTCACAAAAGGGCTATATCAAACATAACAAGTAAACATATACGTCTTGTAATGCATGCTGCAGCGAGGAATGTCATTAACTCCACCTTTTTCGTCAGGGCATTTTTATCATAGCTTGGAAAAACGTAAGGGGGGGGGGGGGGGATAGAAATATGCCCCTTACTTAATAAAATTGACTTGGGCCGACGGAGCAAAGCGGTGACGGGCAACCCGAGTCGTGCCGCAGTAGAGACAAGTAGCACTCAACTATTTGGCTAAGAGGATTGTTCCCACGAAAACTTAATTAACCAATAAAAAAGCTTGCCAGGCAAAGAAAATTCACCACCTAAAATTAGTATGCATGATAACCAAAAATTGTTGTTTTTCCTTGCCTTTGTTGTTTTCGCTCCTCGAAAAACGAAGACGTTGTTCTGTTCGTTGTTGTATCTGAATTGCGCGTGTCGTCTCGATGTATTACGAAAACATTTTCATCCGACTTCGCTTCCCGCCCGTTCCAGTAGTAGCACTCCTGACCGTGCATCCAAAAAGATTCTCGCTGTAGTCTGTAAATGCAGCTCAGACGGATTTTTTCGAGCTTGTTGTTTTCTCCACGCTGCCGAGATATTTTTCTGGCGGCGTGAAAAGATCCAGGCCAAAAAAATCCGCCCGCGCTGCGGTTTTTACAGGCTACAGCACAGCGTACTAGCACCACGTACGCGTGGAGAAAACAATGAAGTTTTGGTTGACGTCATTCTTAGCAACGGCTTGATTGACACATGATTCGCATGTTGGTTTGTTGCCTGGCACCGCTATGTCCTCAAGAAAAGTGCCGGCTTTCTAACGCCCCCCCCCCCCCCCCCCTGTTTATTTGAGACGGAACTGCAACTTGCGAACGTAAAACGCAAATTTTGGAAACTGCGGCAATATCACTTGGGATATTACTGGGATATTCCCCAGTTTTGGCTGCGTCACATGACGTCTTTAGACCCAATCGCGGGCGAGAAAAATATTTGATGGATTATAACTACGGATATATCAATTTAATGAGCCGGGAACGATAGAGATACAGGGGGTTAGATAGTTATCGTTTACCATATCTCCCACCAGCTGGAAATTTTTCATACTTACTAATCATAGAGGACAGCAACAATAGTATCATCATAAGGACAATTATTCACTGCACTGGTTCATATCCGATTGGACAGATTCAACTTCATTGGGATAACACCACCCGCCAGCAAATTTACAAGACCCTAAAAAATTAAAATAGGAAACGATTCCTCGTTTGTTAGCCTGAACATTTATACCTCATTCAAAAGCTGAGATATATTTGATTTTAGTGATTGAAAAAGTAATTTTAAAATGAGGAGGTGTGGGGAGCCAAGGCCAACGGTTACTAATACGAAGACGCACTATGAAAGGCTTAGCTCCTCCTACTTTCCTCCTATATTTCCATCTAATTTGCATTTTAGCTCTGCACGTGAGAGGCTACAGCTTTGTAATGTTCTTGTATTCCTTTACAATTTTTGTATCCACTATGAACATAAAACTTATAACGTCTCAAATTTCCTCGTTTGTATCTCGGTGAATTAAAACTTTTAACACAGATAATTCAAAATTATGTACTTCAAATATGAACTTTCACAAGCGAGTTTGAATTTCGCGGGTTGTGTCAGCGTAAACACGCACGTTAGTTATGATAATATTCTATGTTTCTTTTGCTATTTCTTGCACACAGAAATATTTCAAGAAACTAGTCGAAAAAAAAAAAATCGTTATCCGTGGGGTTTAGAATGATTAGTAAAGAAAAACGAAAAAAATTATTATTCTCTACTGACGACTAATTTTCAGCTATTGTCTCGTTCGCTGTTGATTGACAAATGATCTCGAGGTACCTTAGGTACCTCTCCTTTTATAGCGCGTCTTCGTGTTTTAAACGTCACCTCCAATGGCGCGATAAAATAAACTGGAAAAAGGTGTTAAGCATAGCCAGCATGATCTTACCAGGCCAACACCCTAGCTGGTGTCCATGCCGGAATTCGAATCTGCGACTTCCTTCCTGCTCTGCAGTCTGGCGCCGCGCCCAACCAATGAGCTAATCAGATAGCCGTAAAATATAGTTGTAGGCTAGGATTCTTACCCAGTTTATCAAAGTCAATCCGATGATCCACGCGTGTTTTGCGAGCCTTCAGCATGTAATTTGGACATTCTGCATTTGTTTTATACCCTACCATGCATCTATATTTTTGCAATTTATTTCAGTTTTCATGTCCGCAACTCAGTTTGAAAAAAATCTTACAAACATACGGTCGTCCCTTTATTAATTTCAATGTACAGGAACACTCACCCTGAGCACGACGCTTGCATCAACATGCATGGGGTGTCCCTGGGCGTGCACCTTGCACGGTAATGCGTCCCCAACATAATCAACAACAGGCACAAATGAAACTTGGCATCCATGACTTGGAACTGCAACAGACAAACAAACCAGTCGACATTAGTACTATGTTACCTTACACTGTAACTCACTGTCCAGCTGTTTTGAGTTGAACGTATTTCTGTATATGTTGATCGTGCCACCAATTTTCAAAGTTCTATAGGACAAGCAGCCAGGCAGTCTATGAATGAAAAACCCCTTGCTATACCGACAAGCTACAACAACGTGTACCCTGATCTCACGCAAAAATAAACGACGTCCATTTTGCAGCCTAAAAAAAGTAATAATAAGCCAGCTCAAAAGAACGTTCACAGCTTCAAAATTGGAAACATGTTACGATGATGTGTATTTTGGGGCGCTGTCAGCTTGTAGTCAGTCTTCAAAATTTTGCTGATGCTAGGATAGTAAATAGCAGCTGTAAACATTCACTTTCGTCAATTTAGAAACTTGAATCTTTTGTCGAAAAAGGACACTGGCTTCTCCAAGCTAAGTGAAAACAAATCGATTTAGCCTCAATTGTGACCAAAGCACTTAAACAAAGCGTCCAACTTTGCAACAAAGCTATTGTTTTGTGTATTGCTTTATATTCTTACTTTTCCTTGGAACTTGTGACGGATCAGGTTACGACGGCAAAATACTTCTTCAAGTACTGGCTAGAATGGCGAGAGTTGCTCTGTTTTATACCCTATAAGCCTCGTCAAATTTATTCTCTTGCGTGCGCGGTGGTAGTCTTTCGCAATATACAGACTACAAGGCAAGTTAAAAACATTCTTAACGGGTGTATGTAAAACCCGGAACACACCCGGAACACCCCGGAAACACCCCGGAACACCCCGGAACACTCCCGGAACACCCGGAACACCCCCGGAACACCCCCGGAACACCCGGAACACCCCCGGAACACAACGGAACACCCCCAGGAACACAAAAAATATAAAAATAATAATAAGAATAATAATAAATAAATAAAATAAAAACAAATATATTTATATAGTGGTTGAAGTAGTGAAATCGAACACGGTAAGCGGTCAAGAGCCGTTAACGAATCGACTGATACCGAACACTTCCGAAGATGCCCCGAAGATTTCGGAAGATGTACCGAAGATTTCCGAAGATGTCCCGAACACTTCCGAAGATGTCCCGAAGATTTCCGAAGATAGCTCGAAGACTTCCAAAGATGTTTCGAAGATTTCCGCACGTTTTCAGAAGACCCGAATTTTTCTCTGGTCCCGAGGTGTCCGCTTACGTAAAGACGAAGAGTAAAAGAGAGCGCAGAAAAATTCGCCTGATACTCAGGTTAGGGAGGTTCGACTGAACAAACAACGACATGATTGACCAATGACCAATTGTCTACGAAATTGCACATGGCAATGACCTCCGATTACCTCAAATTCAATGTCACGCTCTGTGGCGTTGGCCAATTGGCAAACATTTGAATTTTGAGCGGTCCTTTGCCACTTATTCACTCTTAGATAATAAGCTTCGGAAAACTTCGGTCTTCTGAAAACGTGCGGAAATCTTCGGAACATCTTCAGAAGTCTTCGATATACCTTCGGAAATCTTCGGGAACATCTTCGGAAGTGTTCGGAAATCTTCGGAAATCTTCGGAAGTGTTCGGGTACATCTTCGGAAATCTTCGGTACATCTTCGGAAATCTTCGGTACATCTTCGGAAATCTTCGGGGCATCTTCGGAAGTGTTCGGTATCAGTCGATTCGTTAACGGCTCTTGACCGCTTACCGTGTTCGATTTCACTACTTCAACCACTATATAAAGATATTTGTTTTTATTTTATTTATTTATTATTATTTTATTATTATTTTTATATTTTTTTGTGTTCCTGGGGTGTTCCGTTGGTGTTCCGGGGTGTTCCGGGGTGTTCGGGGGTGTTCCGGGGGGTGTTCCGGGTGTTCCGGGAGTGTTCCGGGGTGTTCCGGGGTGTTTCCGGGGTGTTCCGGGGTGTTCCGGGTGTGTTCCTGGTTTTACATACACCCATTCTTAAAGTGCCTATAACGTTTACCCAGTTATAATGGAATTTCGAAAATTTATGTCTGTCTAAGACGTTTTGCGAAGAAATAAATCGTATTCTGTGTTTAGTCTTTTTTTTATCAGAGGACAAAATCCCCGAAAAGAGCCCATTTTCCGCCATTTTGAAAACAAAAAGGAGGCAATTTATTGAGAGACTGGGCACTAGCTTGTGACGTCAACCCAGTATCACGGCTGCAGAGCTTTGCTTGTTTATCACTTGATTTCTCTGTATACCAAACTAGAAATATGCCGGGTAAATGTGTTGCGGGTGGATGTTCAGCCTTCCCAGATTTGCAGAAGAGGTATAGTTCTGTATGCTATACCTTCTTTGACGACGATCGTCCCGAAGCAAGGAAACACAGAAAGAAGTGGTTCGATTTCGTAAAGCAAAAGGCCGATCCGAAACTCCTCAATATCGCTCGCATTTAGCACCTAATATACCTTCATGCATATGCGTCGCTTCAGCTTTGTTGATGACGAGACAAGCCAGTGTTCCCAAGACTGAAATGAGACGATATCGGCCATAAATGTTGTGCCAACTGTTCTTGCGAAGCGAAGTGACCAGAAATCCAGTTGTGAGTGAAAGTGCCAAACGTCGCCACCGATCGACGAGCCGCGGTGAGAACTGATAATTTGTCAACTGTTTCGATCTTAATTCTTTATTTAAGCTTTATAATAACTTAAGCTTATATGTACAGCCAATAACAAACCTACTGAAATAACTAGTAATACGTGAGACGCTCAAGAATGCGAAGAGGCGAATGGAGTCTTTGACATGTTGTGTCTGATTTGCACCATCATGTTATATCACCAGAGAATAACTGATGTAAGCTTATATAATAATTTCTGGCAACTTACACTGTATTCTCAAACCGAAATAACCTTAAGCTTAAGTTTATTAGGTTTTAAATCTTTATATTTTTAACTCATAAGGAGTGCAATATTCAGAATGGTGCCTGGATTAGGGAAGTGATTTACTTGAATCTTTCAATAATTGAAATTATTGAGGTGAGGGAGCTAAATATAAATTTATGCAGAGTTGAACCTGGCCAAAATATAATGGCACTTTGAATTGTCTGCGTGTCTGTTTTGCTTATCCTCTTAGTGCTCATATCCTCTTAGTATATCTTGCTTGAACAGACAATGTGTCTTATTACTCTGTAGATTATGTGGAGGATACACATGTTTGTATACAGACATTTCTTGTTGCTTAGGCCGGTTGCTATATGTAGGATTTGAGTGATGAATACAATGTTCTTCAAGCAAACTGCCTATGAAAGGGCATAAAAATGTAACCAATTGCCCAAGAAATCAACTGCAGTTACCAGTAACATAAACAAGTCTGAGTTATACTGAGCAGAATGAGAAGTATAGCTATATATATAGTGAGTACATTGAGATAACACTCATAATGTATTGCATGCTACAATTTTTTGTAGCTCTAGAATTTGAATCACTCATCAATTTTGTTCTCAGCATTAATGTCAGAATTTTGTATGTAAAATAAAGTGCCAATTACCAATAACTTGTGAATGATTATTGACCTTATGTCTGTCGTACAGCAACTGCTATTAACCACTGTAAAACTAGTTATTCAGCAGACGGATAATATTCCTTTCCTGCATGCATCAGTTTATTGTTAAAAACAATGCTGTTACTTCCCCATCTCAAAGCAGTCACATAGAGCAACCAGTACTTATTATGGGAACCTAAAACAGTATCGTGGAGGTGCGGTGGTCTGGTGGTTAGTGCGCCAGACTTCTTTCTGGAGGGTCGGTGGTTTGAGCCTGGTCTCTGCCATTGTGTGTCTCCTTAGACAAAAAACTTTGCTCCACATTATCTGTTTCTATCCATGCAGGTTTATAAATGGGTGCCGGCATAACCATTAGGGAAACCTAACAAAATGCCGGGGGTAACCCTGCGATGGACTAGCATCCCAGTTAGTGGGGAGTAGCAGTACTCTTAGCCAATTCATGCTATGGAAACCAGAGATACAAGTGCCTGCCTGGCCACTTGGCTCTAAAAAGACTTTGCTTCATTTCTAGCCTGTCGGTGCCCAGCTCGCTTTGCTCACCTCAGTCCACACTCGGCTCCCCAATTTTTTTTGCCCTATACCCCACTTATATTAGGAGCCTGTTCACAGGCTACTTTACTTCACTTTAAAACAGTAATTCAGCATCTTCAGTTTCAAATCCAGCATTATATGCAGATGGCTCTGGAAATGTTTTTCTTATGGCATGATACTGCTACATGCAGGCAATTAAGGTATCCTTTTTCCACCCAAGTACCCATGAACAAGGCAAGTGAATTTGTGATAAGCAATACCACGCAGTAACAGATCTAGAAGATCTCAAGGTTTAGGGCAGTGCAACAGACCATAAGTTTATTCATAGACTGATTAAAATATAAAAATAAAAAAAGACTTGTATTAATTTCAGATTTTTTATTTCTCACACAAGTGGATAGAAACTAGCAATGCGCATGTCAGACAGCAATACTGCATTACATGTATATTGACGACGTTGAAATAAAATATATTCCCTGTATTGGGCTATATGGAATATATTTTCTTCCAAGTAGCCGTCATATAATGCAATAAATTATTGCCATCTCAAAGTTTATATACAGTGTTATAGGAAATGTTCACAGGTTTTGGGTGAAATGTTTGGGATCCACTGGTTTATAGAGGACTGTTGACATAAAAATTACAATAACATAATGAGCAAAGTGGTGGGGGTACATGTATCTAATCGCTTAGACTTTAAAACATTTTCACAAAAAATATAAACTATTTTGCGATTTTGAGACGGCAATGCTGCATTTAATAATTTATTGACGGCTACTTGGAAGAAAATATATTCAGTTTGGAGAATATATTTTATTTCAACGCCGTCAATATCATGCAGTATTGTCGTTCTGAAAATCACAATTAGTTTTGTATCGCAATTCGACTGTTTTTTGGGGCAAAACGAAAGCAAAATTTAAGATTACTTGCACTGATTAAAATGTAATTTCTTACTCCTCGCGAAAGTGTTTACACGCAAGGATTGTAAGTAGAATCAAATATTTGTTTTGCAGAAAAGTTATCAAAAATACGGGTAATTCTCGCCATAAATTGCTTATTACAACAAAATAAATTCGAAATTGTATCTTTAATGGAGATTTCTAACTACCATACGTCGACAGAATCGGTAAAATACGCAAACTTGACTGAGCTACATGTATTGCTACAAAACTTTTGATTCAAAACATCGATTGCGTGACTTGCGCGCAAAGCAAAAGTCCGAAATAAACAAAATGTCAAACAAACCGAAAAACGGTTTTAAAACTCGCCTTACGGTCCAGAAGCTTCCATTCAAAGTTAACTTGGGCTTCTTGCTTTTGCTGATTCTCTGAAACCCACACTTCACTTGCAATAAGTTTGTCCTTGTATGATTTTAAATATGCTTACGTCTGGGTCCAACTTTGTTGGCGAGACGCCTTGCTCTTCATCTAATATCGCTTCTTCAACTTCAATCACGTACCCTGGGACGTAATTGAATCTAGAATCATCTGAAGTATAGCTCGTCTCGGAATTGGAGTCACTTTTTGACATTTAGGTTCAAATAATCAGCCAGAAAAAACCCGAATAACTCGCGTCGAATTCACTCTGACTCCCTTCTTCTTTGTTGTGCACTTGAGATGAGATACTGGGTCGACGTCACTAGTGCAGTCCACTAAGGCGCGGTTTGTACTTCGAAAACCGTGATTTCAATCGCGTTTTAAAATCGAGAATAACTTCAAATCCATTATTCTGCTTGTTATGGCTTATTTTCAATGTCTACTTTTGAGAAAAAAAGAAATTGGCTAAAGCTGTTTCTCTGTCTGCACTTACACTGTTTGATATAGTTACATCGACTGTGAAGACTACCAACCATTACTGACGCGGCGTTCGTGGGTCAATTTTATTGTTTAAATCTCCCCTCTAGTTAACACATTAAAATTATATCTCGAATATAAAATCGCCTTCTTTTTTACCACGTTTATGTACTTTATTGCCTCTCCGGCAACGTGTATAAATGTGGTAGAGAAATGCATTCTTTCGCGGAGTGACTGAAATTGGCAAGAGATGTTTTAAGGCTGGAACTCTTGTTATAATGTCTTTTGGATGATGTGGCAATGTGTAGGAATTATGTTAAAAATAATACCTATTTCTAATTGTTTTGACTACCATTCTTTTAATAGATTTCTGGCGCAATGTCTTGAAGAATATATTTCGAAAATGGTGAAAATAGAAACCCGTTTTCAGCATGCGAGCGACTGCGCAACGGAATGTATGGTTCATAGGAACGGTGAATTTTGTTGTTTCGAATGCGCGAAATTTTTGTATTTGGTTCTCGCATTCGCTCCGGGGTAACTAGTACCAAATATCGTAGAGTTTTTGTGGAATCAGGGACTGGACATAATCAACTATCAAGAAAATACCTTCTTTTCCATGTTGTTGATATGGTCAATACTTTTGACTACCAAAGCTTTGTCTTGAAAAAAGTGTTTAGTAATAATTGAAAGACAGTTTCAAGTGCTCAGCTGAAATTTTAGTTAAACTCATTTGACTCAGTCTTATTAGAATTGTGAGTTTAAACACTGAAAGCTTCGCCAATTTATGTTACGTGATGTGAAAACATTATTAAATCGTTATTGACCGCGTAACGGAAACAATTCATTGTCAAATTCATAATTTATTACTCACGTACACTTTTATCAAAGCTCTGTTTTTTTTAAAAGGTTTTCGACTTTACATATAAATTATTTTAGCGTGGAAACTATTTTTAATATCTCGAATAGTTATGAGCACATGTTTTTGTTTTATTTGAATTTAAATATTACTTACAAGTGCCTTTGAAAATAACATTTTGATCTCTTGTTTTATTTCATGTTACTTAAATCCAGCCTTAATTCTTTATACGTTTCCTGATAAAATTTTTATTGCAATGGTTTTATTTGACGTAACGGCGCTATCAATTCTAAAACCTAAACTTCTGAACGATACTAAACTAATCCGATGATAAGCCAGAGGCTCGATTTTATTGCACGCAGTTGGGAGCCCTTTTCGCCACGGTGGTTAACGCCGAGGCGCTATTTTTGTAATTAGTTTCACACATTCTTTCAGGCACCCTGAGGGAACTAAAACCCGCAAATGTCAGACTTGTCATTTCAAGAGTGGAAAAGAACCAGAAAATTTAAGTTAATATCTAGCAGAAGTAAAGTGGATCTGACTATATTTTGAAATAATTATATTTCCGTAGAATAAGGAGCATAATTATTTTTGCGGCGCGCTCGCTTCAAGATCACAGTCTTTCTTCGTACTTGTGCCATGATTTGATGAGCTTAGCGGCGGAATTGGTAATCCATAGCGACTTGGTAAGCGTCTTAAAAAATATCTTGTGCTGCCTTATTCCATTCAGATAATTCTCCGCCTATAATTTGTTTGCCTTCAGCTTGAAGTCGTTTGCTCTATGATGCCGTCAATACTACAATGGCGCGCAGCATCTACTGATCTGAAATTCGGCCGCACAGGCCAGCTTTCGATTTCTCAATCAAGCCACCAACCTCACTTCGAATAGTAAGCTGCGAATGTCGAATGAATCGAGAATACGATCGTTGTTTAGAGTTCGCTCTTTTGTGATTGTAAAGTCTTAACCAGCACTAATTCAGTCGATGATCCCGTAGCGAGCAACTGTAGGGTCCTGTAGCAAACGCGGCAGCGTGGATTAGATGTTCCAGTGTTTCAGCTGCTTCTTTCCGCGAATAACAATCGGAAATATCGGACGATGTTTGGCGGATGTGGTTAACATAAAACCAAACATACTGGGTAAGTTGTGCATTCCATCCAAATTTATGCATTTTATGTTTATTGATAACATAACACGACAGTTAACTTTATGTACTTTTCAAGGCAAATTTTCGAGGCCGCTAAATTTCCCTCATGAAACATGAAAATTTACACGGCCACGGTCTTTAAACCACATTATCGCTTTTGAGGTAACGAAAGACCCTTTGCTTGAATATATGTAGATTTTCTGATGTATACATACATACATATAATTAGTTTGACTATCAAGCTAGCCGGGTCGTTTACGTTTTAAGGTTTTCCTCTCCCTCAGAGCTTTCAGGTGTCTCGCCCAAGCTTTTGAGGTGACGAAAGCCCTTTCGCTTGAATGTATGTACAGGGGCCACCCAACGAACATTTTTTTGTTAAAATGCATTATTTTTATTCCAGATAAATGAAAATAAATTGATATAAAAGCATTTCCAGGTGTTCTTCTGCGTTGCTGGGGAAAATATATCTGTTCCTCTTTGCCAGCATGACCACACGGGGAAATTCCCAGCCAGCTGGATAAAAATTGTCTGTTTCCAGCCCAACAATAATAATAATAATTAAAATAATAATAAGTAACCAAAAGGGGCATGGGAACTAATTAATATACGATGGAAACCTTTCGAATATTGTTTTTTAAGTAAATTTGTACCTCTGGATAATGATTTTCTAGCTTTCTGATTGGTTCCCTCCTCTATGGATCTCAGCCATTATCCTTTAAGTTGACCAAATTATGGAAAAATATGAATTTCTTGTACTTGTATATCCAACAAGGGCGAAAGGAATAATTGTTTTGATTAAAAACGTCGCTAGCTTTATGTTAAACTTCGGTATTACTTTTTTAAAAATTTATATATCGACTGAGTGATTTCCAGTTCAATCTAAATGAAGCATGATTTGTATGAAAACGGCGGCAAAAACTGCTGGCGCGGTGTCCGTTTGCAAGTTGAATGAAAAGAGAGCAAAACAGAATTTTAATCTTCGCTCTGTGTCTTCTAAAGTTTCGTATATTCTGGAAAATTGTGCAAATGGTTTAGCTTAAAATTGAAAGATCAGAAATAATTGTGGAGCTGAACAATATATTCATTTTACAAGTTGAATGAACGGCTGAACGGGTTGTTTACGGCGAGCAAAATCGTGCACGACTACAGAATCAATTGTGTTGAAACCAGCGAAACTGAGCCAGTTAAAATCACGTTCACTGAAGTAAAAAGCAAAGGAAAACGTCCAATATCTACATGGATGGAAAGAAAAAGAGTGATGCTCGAAGATAATGTACTGTGAAGCGGTCCTCGATTGTACCATCACCAACGCTTGACGATCGACTGCGATATTTATTCTTTCTCGTTCCCGATAAATTTATTGTGCTGATTTTGAAAGCTTATGGAATGGACAAGCCTCTTCGAAATACAAGGTAACAATACTGAATGGATTAAGCTTAAAATTGTAGTGTAAACAGGTTTTCATTCAGTTTAAATCTGTGCAGATTTGTAATTGGTTTCAGTTCGGGACTTCTATGTAAGACAAAGTTGTTTCGGGCTTCCTTCAGCTGCTCTAGCAGTTGCATTTGTGTGTTCATTTGTAGGCATGTATTTCTTCTTGGAGCGGGAAAATATTTTTTTTTCATTTTCAGGTTATTTGAGTGTTTTGAAATTAATACGAAAAAACAGTTATTACTTCGAGGACGCGCCGGATTATGAAGCCTGATTATAAAACCAACTCGGCGAAGCGCCTCGTTTGCGTTATATATATCAGCTCATATCCGGCGCGTCCTCGAGGGAATAAATCGAGGAAGTATTAATGGTAGCTGCCCGTCTCAAACAGTTTGAATATTCGGGAAATTTTATATTCCCTTTTCTCAGGAAATAATGACCGTGTAATCATTACTATTTCCCAGCCTAAAAAATAGACCGAAATATTTTGCCAGCCAGAAAGAATTCGGCTGAGGAACAGATAAAGTGAGGAACAGATTCGTTGGGTGCCCCTGTATGGAGAGGTAAAACACTCGGCGCTGAAGCCTGAGGCAAAAAAAAATCGCTTCTTCTATTCCAACTCAATTTTATGCTTTCAAGTAGCTCTTTTATTTGTAATATTTTCGGCGATGGCTGTAATGAGGTATGATCATGTTCGCAGAATATTTTAAATATTTCCGAGCACAGCTCATCAACACTCGTTTCGTTTCTTTTAAACATCCTCGATTGAAATAAATGAATGTTTTTCTTATCAAAAAAAACATTTTAGCATTCAGGCGATTTTCGTTGGGAATTTGAATTTTTCGAGTTCGATTCTTTTTACAGTCAAACTACTGTAACCGGGGACACCCGACAAAGTTAAACCAATCACAGGGCAGAACGGGAACAATACATTCCAACATTTTTGAATTGAGCCAATCCGATGTCGAGTACAGGACAATGAAATTGCAACTTGTTCGTTCGCGATGAATACAGATGAATGAAATTTTGTGCGGTTCTACGGCGTGGATTTTCGATTTCAACCCTTTTTATCTTTGACTAGGTTTAGCAGTACGATTGGAAGGAAAATATATGCGAATTCTTTCATTATTACAGTTATTTCTGATCGCATGAGAAAGAAGCCAAACTCAGTGCTAGCAGATCAGACACAGAGTCGCTTCGATCTTTCCTAGAAAATTCGGGACTTTTCCCTACTAAAAAGAACAGTCAGGTCTTTTCTCGGAAAGATCGAAGCGATTTTACTAGCACTGAGTTTGGCTTCATTCTCAGTAATTTTTCCGAAAGGATTCCGAAACAGTTTTGAAAGTTCAACGCAAATCAGACAATACTCATGCGATCACTGAAAAATAAATGTAATAAAATGAGAATTCGCCGTTACAAAACGTGATTCAAACTCTGCGGCAAAATATTCTACTCCGGCGGTTGAGTTCTTTCTCGCGACAATTCACATTGCCAAAACTTCAAATATACGGCATACTGTAAAACAAGGACTAGACTGGATTTGTAAAACATGGATTTGTAAAAGGTGGATTTGTAAAAGGTGGATTTGTAAAAGGTGGATTTGTAAAAGTTCGATTCTTTTAAATTCCTGATCACACAGTTATATTTACTTTGAAACTTTTAAATTCAAAATAAAGCTTTCCCTATGTTTTACGTAAAATAGGTGAACCGAGCAAATAATAAACGTTCAACTGTTTCACGACCATTGATTCTTCTGCCATTTTAGCTCTGTTCATGCAATTCAAGCCAACAAAGTGCTGTTTCCATTCCGTTTATATGCTCGCTCCGTATTTAAGGAAATGATGGGAAAATTAGATATACTGTTGAACAAACGTTCCTTGTTTTTGTATTGATGATTATGATTTGTACGGTAAATTACGAGCCTCGCGACGAAACTAGAATGATAAACAATTACGTTTTAACAAGCTTTTGCAAAAATCTTCTCCACATCAATTTCACGTATATTTTCGGCAAACAAAACAACGCTGTTTTACTCGAACTCAAGAGCTGCGATCATTATTCATTCGGTACTGAGATACGTCTACGCAATAGCAAATTCAATAGTCTTGCTTACCAAAGTTGATGACCTTGTTTCTTCAGAGATCTTTCTTTTCCAGAAGCTTGGTTAAAATAAGTTTTAATTTATTAAGAACAATTATTAAAACAACTGTAGTGGCATATATTTACATTGCAAAACTAAGACATTTTTCCCGCGATCTTTCTGTTACCACGATGTCTGGAATCTCTTTGTTTTTCCAAATGGTTTTGCGTTGAGAAATTCTTAAACAATCAGCTAATGTGTATGGACAGGGGCACCCAACGAACATTTTTTGTAAAATGCATTATTTTACCCAGATAAATGAAAATAAATGATATAAAAGCATTTCCAGGTGTTCTTCTGCGGAAAATATATCTGTTCCTCTTTGTCAGCATGACACACGGGGAAATTCCCAGCCAGCTGGATAAAAATTGTCTGTTTCCCAGCCAACAATAATAATAATATTAAAATAATAATAAGTAACCAAAAGGGGCTTGGGAACTAATTAAACATCGATGGAAAACCTTTCGAATATTGTTTTGTATAATGTACTGCCGTCTCAAACAGTTTGAATATTCGGGAAATTTTATATTCCCTTTTCTCAGGAAATAAGGACCATGTAATCATTACTATTTCCCAGCCTAAAAAATAGACCGAAATATTTTGCCAGCCAGGAAGAATTCGGCTGGGAACAGATAATCGTTGGGTGCCCTGTATGTAGGTTTCTGAAGTATAAACAGTTTGACTGAGCGTAGATCGTTTACGTTTTTAAGGTTTTCCTCTCCCTCAGAGCTTTCAGGTGTCTCGCCCAAGCTTTTTGAGGTGACGAAAGCCCTTTCGCTTGAATGTATGTAGGTTCCTGAAGTATAAACAGTTTGACTGAGCGTAGGTCGTTTACGTTTTAAGGTTTTCCTCTCCCTCAGAGCTTTCAGGTGTCTCGCCCAAGCTTTTGGAGGTGACGAAAGCCCTTTCGCTTGAATGTATGTAGGTTTCTGAAGTATAAACAGTTTTCACTGAGGCGTAGGTCGTTTACGTTTTAAGGTTTTCCTCTCCCTCAGAGCTTTCAGGTGTCCCGCCCAAGCTTTTGAGGTGATGAAGGCCCTTTCGCTTCAAATGATATGTAGGTTTTCTGATGTGTAAACAGTTTGACTGAGCGTAGGTCGTTTACGTTTAAGGTTTTTCCTCTCCTCAGAACTTTCAAGTGTCTCCCCCAAGCTTTTGAGGTGACGAAGGTCCTTTCGCTTGAACATATTGGGCCTTCCAACAGTTTTGTAAGCTACGTAGTTTGCCTAGTTCGTTCCGTCTTTTTAGCGGGGTTTCCGCTTTTTTTGGAGCTTTAAGGCGGCGTTTGCAACCTTTTTAAAAACGAAAGTAAAATACAAAATAACGGCTATTCAAGTTAGCAGTTTCTTCGATTCGTAAATCGACGTAAAGTATTTTGCTCGAGTTTTTCTCGAACGGATGTTTCAAGTTAGCGATGTCTTCCGTTGTTTATGTTGTGTAATCAGTAAAAATTAGCGAGTTCATGTACGTAGCCGTTTTATAGTCAAGCGAGCGGATTCTTCAATTCGTATTTTGCACGCGTATGTATCATGATCGTACTCAGAACATAGAGGCTATTCGTGAGTAAGCGGACTTTTTGTATTTGATTTTGCAGTACTTTTGATTTTTAGATTATTACATGTAAAACAGTTAAGGTTGTAAAATAAGTTTAGCGGGTGCTTAGCGGCTATTCAAGTCAGCGATTTCTTCGATTGATAAAGTTTTTTTGCGCGATTTTTTATTCGAATGTTGACTTATATTTGCGACTGTTGACAGCTACAATACATGGATCAAACTATTTTGGTGCGAATATCTTGCCGCGGTCAAACAATGGCTTCACACATAACGAATATAACTTTTAATCTCCATTAGTTCAATGGTATCTCCGCTCACCTTCCGCGCCAGAAAAACAGGGCCCGCGCAGCAATTTTTGAGTGGGGGGCTAATGCGAACGCGTCAGCGTGAGCCATCTGGGGGGTCCGGGGCATGCTCCCCCGGGAAAATTGTGAATTAAGTCCTCTGAAATGGCTGGAAATGCATCTAAACTAAGCGTGTTGCAAATTACCAACTTTCAGCGCTTAAAAAGCCACTGTTTTTAATACAAGAATCAACATTTATTTATTAATATCCGGTCTTAAATTCAGAGAGAGTTGTCCATTTTTCGAAAAGCAATCAGAGATTTTTGTAGATATTTTCTTTCCAACAGCCAGAAGCCTTCGTAATTATGCTCATTTTACCATGTGCGCTTCTCTGTTGGTTATCACGCAGCACTCCCGTGTCCCGCGATGTCCAAGTTGTGTATAATTTTCAGTTTAGGGATTAATAAAGTATCTATGGCGATAAAATGCTGTCATAAAAACGTTTCTCTATAAAACGCAAGATACTACTGCTCAATGGCATATTCTCCGTTTTCACACTCGCTCCAGACCTTTCGTTCAAAGACCGCGCGCATTCGTTTGAGAGACCAACCATTCTCGTTCCCAGATCTCCGTTTCTTTTGGTCACGTGGTCGGCGAAAGAAAAAACCCGAGGGGCCCTGGGGACGAGGATGCAGACCAATGCAAAAATTACGACTGTTTTGCAGTCTAAATAGCATAAAGTCAGTCCAACTCAAAGTTATCTTAACTCTTGATATTTGTTCAGTTGTAATCGCTTTTGTCCGTTGCGATCTACTGCAGATCAAAATAAAATTTTATCACCAACTTCTGAAAAACTTCTGGAAATTTTTATTATTATTATTTTTTAGAAAAGTGGGGGGGCTAAAGCCCTCCCAGCCCCTCCCCCTGCGCTGTCCCTGAAAAGTAAAAAAGTAAAGGAAACAAGTATTAACGGATAATTCGAAAATTATACTGACATGCAGGGTTTCACATCGAAAGTTTCCCACTCAATTCAGCAGCATCTTAAGCCTGGTTTCCATATGATCGCAACGATCTTATTCTTTTCTTCTTTCTTTCTTTCTTTCTTTCTTTCTTTCTTTCTTTCTTTCTTTTCTTCCTTCTTTCTTTCTTTCTTTCTGGAGGCTATTGTAGTTATTATCCTTCAAATATTTTTTTCACAAGGCCGCTCTGTTTGCCGTGGAAGATCTCGGTCGGCCAAGCTGTTAACATCAAAATAATTCTGTTGGCGTTCAAAAATATTTCTAGTCTGTTCAAACAATCAGTTTTATTTAATTTAGCAATTTATTTGAGACGAAAACTGAACAAAGCAAAACTGAACAGGCAAAAATCCGGAATTCTACGGTTATATCAGTTTAATGAGGGAAATAATAGATACAGGGGGTTAGTCAGTTACCTCGTCCCCAGGGCCATCTCCGCTTTCAAGATGGTGGGTGGGCGCGAAGAATACCCTGGCGAAGAGCAGGTCACGTGACCACAAAATTAGCCAATCGCGAGCCCGCCGCCATTTTGAAACAATCAAAATCTCCAATATTTTTGGAGACACGTGACCTGCTCTTCGCCAGGGTCTTCTTCGCGCCCACCCGCCATCTTGAAAGCGGAGATGGCCCTGGGGACGAGGTTGGGTTAGTCAGTTACCGTTTACCATATCTCCCGCCCGTAGGAAAATTTCCTACTTACTAAGCGGCCTGGCATAGGGCAGCAACAACGGCCAACAGGACATTGTACGTCACAGGGATAATAATCTCCGATTGACATAGCTCGCCTGTGGTACATATCCCGGCAGCAAATTGACTGCAGGGGCTTGGCACTAAAAAAAGGAAACGATTGTTCGCATGTTAAGCCTGTTGATACCTCATTCAAAACCTGAGATATATTTGATTTTAGTGATTGAAAAAGTAACGGCGTTCTCTAAAATCTAATTTTACTATGAGGAGGTGTGGGAGCCGCGATAAACTGAACTGAGAGAACTGTTGAGCATAGCCAGCATGATCTTACCAGTTATTGTAACACCCCCGGGGTGGGGACTTCCATATAAAAGTGACGGGCGTGATCGTCGTACCTTTTTAGGGGTTAAAATTCGTGGTTTGGTACCGCTTAGTGTGTTAAAATCTAAAATGACTGCCGTTAGAGTTATTCCGTTACCTTTTAGGGTATTAAGTCGGAAAAAAAATATAACAGGGACTAGTTTTGTCTTAGAATTGTACCCCTTAGGGTGAAAATGAATTCGAGCCACA
The DNA here is from genome assembly GCA_029204205.1 of Desmophyllum pertusum. NCBI lineage: Eukaryota > Metazoa > Cnidaria > Anthozoa > Scleractinia > Caryophylliidae > Desmophyllum > Desmophyllum pertusum. The sequence continues at coordinate 417,993 of MU827823.1, forward strand.
CCCACAAAACGAGATTTTGGTACCTTTTAGGGGTTCTTTTCAAAATTTCCGACGATCCGTCACTTCACTTCCCCCGTCACTTTTATATGGGAACTTGAATCTTTTGTCGAGAAAGGAAAACTGCTTTTCTCCAAGCTAAGAAAACAAATCGATTGACTCTAGCCTCAATTGTGACGAGGCACTTAAACAAAGCGTCCGAATTTGCAATACAACTATTGTTTTGTGTATTGCTTTATATCCCTACCTTTTCCTTGGAACTTGTGACGGATCAGGTTACGACGGCAAAATACTTCTTCAAGTATTGACTAGAATGGCGAGAGTTGCTCTGATTTATACTCTATAAGCCTCGTAAAATTTATTCTCTTGCGTGAGGTGGCCGTCTTTTGCAATATGCATGATTACAGGCAAGTTAAAAAATTCTTATAACTGTTAATGCAGTTACACTGACTACCAAACCATTGACTGACGTGCTCAGTTTTATTGTTTAATCTCAATTTTAAAACCGTTTCTCCGGCAACGTTTCCAAATTTAGGAAAAATGCATTCCTTGGGAGTAACTAAAAATGGCGAGAGATGTTTTACTGAAAGCACGCAATGTACTTAACAGTGACTTAACGCTTTTGAGGCTTGAAGTTGAACAAGCATTTGAGCGAAAAATGTCAGCCCAAAACCTGTTTTCATTTGACGTTATCAAAATTATAAAACCAAAACTGCTTTCGACATTCTGCTGCCATCTCAGTTTAATTTATTTCTAGGGCCAATAAGTCTTCATGGGAATTTCTATATCGAAACCTGACATCTTCGTTTTAGTTTAGTTTTATTTTGTTTTTATTTCAATAGTACTTACAAAGTGCCTTTGCAATAACATTTCGATCTCTTTTTAATTCATGTTAATAATATCCAGACTTTCTTTGATAAGTTTCCGTGATAAGTGTTTTTACTGATATGTTTTTTTTCCACTGATTGACGTTATCAAAATTCTAAAACGTAAACTACTGAACAATACTAAAATACTAAAAACTGCAGTTAATATATTCTAGATATCAGTAACAATGGTCTCCATGTTAAGATAAAACGTTTTGATATTTGTTTACTTGGTAGAACAACTTCTTCTAGATCCAGATGTAAGAAATAAAGCCTGTAGATAGTGGATAGAGGGATTGGACAAGTCAGATGTAATAAATAAAGCCTAGATAGCGGATAAAGAGATGAAAAAAGTCAGATGTAAAACGACCATTTGGATCACCTGTTTGTGAGATGTAAACGTAGTGTCATGGTTAGGGAAGGGTTACACATGGGTAGGGACGGCTACCAAGTATGGTTCAGTGAGATAGACTGCGAGCAGTCCCTCTTTCTTTCGATTTCCGCTCTTCGCGCTCGCTATCGGAAGAAAGAGCGACTGCTCTTCGCGCTCGCTATTCAGTTCAGTTCAGTTCAGTTCATTTTTATTCACACTTATTTCGATTACAATAAATTATTAACAATCATAAGAAGAAGGAAAAAAAAAAAGAAAAAGGACAGAGCAAGTATGAAATAACATTTTTTAAGGGGGAAGTGTGTAGTGGCCAAAGGAGCAAAGCTTTCGAGTTGGCCACTACCACAGTGCAGTTACAAAGAGAGGAAATAAAATTCATACAAATAAGGCTCTAGTCGATATTACAAAGATATAATTAAAGTGACAAATATAACTATTTACAGCATTTATAACTTATTTATGTCTGACTGCCAAGAAGGAAGAGTTTATATTCATTCTTAAAAGCGTTATGAGGCAGACACTTAATCTCAATTGGTATTGTTTCCCAAATTTTTGATGCCGTTACTGTAAATCTTGCAAGGCCATAGTTAGTTCTGGAGGCTGGTCTGTACAGGTTTTGATTTTTTGATTTGCTATCGGAAAGAAAGAGGGACTGCTCTTCGCGCTCGCTACCGGAAAGAAAGAGGGACTGCTCGCAGCGCTCGCTATCGGAAAGAAAGAGGGATTGCTCGCAGTCTAAGTGAGAGAAGGTGAATTTTGTTTGTTTTGAAGTCGTAAAAATTAGCGAGTTTATGTGAGACGCTGTTTCGAATACGTTGGTGGATTCAGTAAAATAATCACGGTCTTTTTCACCGAGTTTATGTCATTTGGTTCTCCGGCAACGTTTATAAATTTAGGAAAAATGCATTCCTTCTGAGTAACTGAAAATGGTGAGAAATGTTGTTGAAAAAACGCTGTAACCCTTGTAAAATTGTCTTTGGATGATGTAGTAGGGGAAAATGCGTGCTAAAAATACTTGTTTACAATAGTTTCGTGTACCAAGGCTTTGTTTCAATGGATTCCCGGTGCCAAGTCTTGAAAACAGTTTATGTTTAATTTTATCACAGAATTTAAAAATATTGAAAAGGACTGAACAGTCGCCGATAAATTGGGATATAGCCTTTTTCCACCGAAGTAAAAGTTTCTTTTGATTGACAGCATTAAGCGCTATTTTCTCCAAATTTATATTTCGCTTGATGGGGACACTTTAAAGAGCTATTTTTCAATTTCAGTCAAATTTGTAACCTGTTCCAGGCTCTCGGATCGCGGGAAGGAGCGACGAGCGAAAACTGGCACGAACGGAAGGAAAAGGAAGAAAACGAGCGGGATCGATTTTTTCCCGTAGATCGATCGTTCGTCGTTCGCGCTTTTTCTCTTGTCCCTGCTATCCGAGAGCCTGGAATAGGTTATCAAATTTGGAGAATCGCTAGATTACTGTATCTTCAACGAAAACGTGTTGGGGAATTTTATAATCTATAAGAACTCTTTCGTTGATATCCATTTCCGCGTGGTCACTCCGTATTTTTTCTTGCAATTTTGAAATGTTTTGTAACTTTTGAACGCAATCGAATAAAGGAAAACCAAAACAAGTTTTTCTAAGCTTCCAGAAAAAAATCAGTTTAAAGTCCCGAAATTTAAAAATCGTTTTCAATTGGAACTTTCGAACAAGAAAGCGTCTAAACCCAGACCAGATGTAGCATTTATATCATACATTTCAGCAGTACTATGCACTGGTTTATTCCGAATGATTATGAAAACAATTTTTTCTTGAGTTAAAAATAAGAACTTCTGGAACGTGTAGAATTTCTTAGTGGTTTTCTGTTCAACAGCAAATTCCTCAATTGAATGGAATATAATGAGCGTCCGAATCCTCAGCCTTAAGCTTTACATCCACTGACTTACAAATGTAAATCAGACTTTCGGCCTACTTCTGCTGCTGTCGAATTTGTGCTTTGCTTCTGGAAATCAATGACTTTCCATGAGATTCCCATCGGGTCACTTTGATTTTATTTTTCTCGCATTTCAGTTTAGGATAAAAAAAGGGTGGAGACAAAACACATATTTTTTGATGACTCAGCCTTTATTTATCCCACTGCTTACATTACATTCACCTTAATAATGTTTCGTTTAGGTTACAAGCAAGGCGCCTTGACTTAAACTGATACCCGCATTCGGGGGGGGGGGGGGGGGGATAGAGACAGGGCCTGGGACCGAGAACCATGCTCTCACAACTTGCAAAGCGATCATTTTCGTTTTGGTCAGCGGTGTTTTCTTAAGGCTTCTTTTCGCGCGCAAAATTCCTTAAAAAAATTAATTAACGCTCCTATAAACTATTTCGAGATTATTCCAACGCGTTCAATTTCTCCAATGTGGCCGAACTTTCCAGGAGCTGAATTCGTGAGTTCAAGTCCAGCACAGAAAAAGGAAAATTAACCTTCGCGTGTTGACGTTTTCCATAATACCGTGAATTTGGACATTTGATTTTTTTTTTTTTTGCATACGAAGGCAAAGAAATGTAAATGCAAAACGCACGTGCGTTTTGTTTTGCATGGGACGGCAAAGAAATATGCAAAACACACGTGCAGAATATTGTATTACTAATTAAACCTATTGTTTTGTGACGTTCTTGTTGTCGTCGCGGTCGTGGTTACATCTTAAAAACGAAAAACTTGAGGAAGAAGTTTATCTGGTTTAAAGGATCACAAAGTGAAAAAATACAATAATCATTCATACATCAGTACGCGCTTCCATCGCCTCATCGGCCGCCATGTTTTTCTTTTATAGCTTTCCTTCTGGCTTTACACAACTTCTACGCACGTGCAGATTATGAATCCGCTGGCTAAAGTTGTGATGATTGCTTTGCAAGTTGTGAGAGCATGGTTTGGATTTGATTTAAGAGAATGTATGGGAAGTAGCTATCCCCCCCCCCCCCCCCCCCCCCCCCCCCCCTGCCCGCATTTATTCAATTACTTCAGCATTTTCCCAATTGATCAACTAGATTAAGGCTGTCATTCTGTCATCATCATTGCGGCCATCACTGACTGGAAAAGAAAAGAAAAATTACCCAGGATTACACCTTATTCGGTTCACGTGAAGTTATAATTATCTCATATCCCACAACAAGCGCGCTTAGTTCAGTATTAATTCATTCATTTTTTACATGTAAAATTATAAATCAACTGAATCAAAAACGAAGCGTTTGATCCCAAGAATTGTATGGAAAAGACGACAAAACTAAGTGGCGTAGTGTTCATTGAAAGGAAGTGTGTAAAACCGAGCGATGCAGAATGTTATGCGGAGATAATCCTCGCACAATTTCCTAAACCGCGTATATTCTGGAAAAACAGTATTATTAAGTAAAAAAGAGGGTTATGAGCTGATAACCTGTGAGTAACTACCGTAGAGTGTGTGAACTAGTATAGTACGTACCTTATTCTCATTAATTTTCGCGCGTACACGGTAATTTCGCGTTCGTGATTTCACAAAAATGATGGACTCAAAGTTTGCGATAATGTCACCAAATTTTAATCACCATTCGGCTGAAAATAATCCGTCATCCATGATCGACAATAAAGCAGTCAATTGAGAAAGCATCAGTAGTTAGAACAAAACAAGTAACAAAACCGAAGTACGTTTATCAACTTTGGTTATGTAGTCACAATGCTCAGTTCAGTACGGTCTTTTTATGGCATTTAACTGTCAAGTTAAAAGACATACCGCACCTTTGGTAGAAGGTTCTGTCACTTGCGATCGCCTAAAGGCCGTGGCAAACGAGGAAACATTGTTGCGGACGCAAATGTTTCCCCGTTTGCTCGCCGAAACATTTGCGTCCGCAACAATGTTTCCTCGTTTGCCACGGCCTTAAGATGTTAGCAAATGGAAATTTTAAAGAAATGTATGGAAAATTGAATCACGAGATTTTGCTTCTAACAACCTTTTAAGTTATTGCTGCACGGCGCAAGATATATATTGCCGGGTTCGAGAAATCGAGGGTTCGAGCTGAATCGGGTTAAAATACAGAGACGACGAGAACCCTGTTAAACGACATGGCTCAAAGAGCTTCTTTGATTTTTATCACCACGTCAAGTATCTTTGTATAATAAGATCTGCCGGATTAATCTCGCGTTTTCATTTTCTTTTCGTTTTCTCCGGCGGGTATTTAATTTCACGATTTTTTTTTCAATTGCGTAAATCGCGCAAATTAGTACTCGCGAAAATAAGTGAGAATAAGGTATCTGTAATATTATCTCCCGCCCGTAGGACCTGTACTTACTAGGTGCAGCAGCACCTGAATTGGGCATCATCTAGTCCAGTCCCTGAACCCCGCCCTATATAGGGACTGGAACCCAGCGGGAGAAGAGAGAGTCCAGCACCACTTGCATGCGCATGCAAGTGGTGCTGGACTCTCTCTTTTCCCGCTGGGTTCCAGTCCCTATGGGCGGGGTTAAGAGAGAGTTCAGGGACTGGACTAGGCATCATCAGGACAATCAAAAAAGGGGCAGTCATACATTCTGCTGAACTCACAAGGGAAAACTTTCGCAACACACTGTCCATGTGGGGCGGACGGACATGCTAAAAAAATAGGAAACGAATGTTAGCTTGTTAACCACATTCAAAACCTGAGATATATTTGATTTTAGTGATTTTCTAGCTAAAATGTTTAAACACCGGCAGCCACTAACCTTCCATGCATGATCTCATCCCACCCGGCACCCAACCTATGGAAACTTGTGAATAGGCCAGACCACAACACCGGAGACTTACGTCACCTACTCCCTTTGCAATCGATTGTAGTTTGTCATGTCCGTAACGCAGTTTGTTTTAAATCTTGTAACATACATTCGTCCTTAATTCATTTCGATTTACAGGAACACTTACGCGGATGCTTACGCTTGGCATCAACATGCATGGGGTTCCCTGGGCGTGCACCTTGCACGGTAATGGTCCCCAACATAATCAACAGCAGGCACAAATGAAACTTGGCATCCATAACTTGGAACTGCAACAGAAAAACAAACAGTCGGCATGCTTATGTTACCTTTACACTGAAACCCACTCTAGCTGTTTTGAGTTGAACGTATTTCTGTATACGCTGATCGAGCCACCAATTTTCAAATTTCTGTGGGACAAGCATCCATGCAGTGTATGATTGAAAACCTCTACTAACTATACCGTCCGACAAGCTAAACAACGTATACTCTGAGCTCACGCAAAAATAACGACCATATTTCAGCTTAAAGAAAGTATTAATAAGCAAGCTCAGCTCAAAAGACGTTTACAACTTATGGAAATAACACATGATTCGTATTTTGGGGACGCCGAGCTTGTAGTCAGTCTTCAAAATTTTACTGATGCTAGGAAAGTAAATAGCTGTAAACATTCACTTTCGTCAATTTAGAACTTGAATCTTTTGTCGAGAAAGGAAAACTGACTTTCTCCAAGCTAATTGACTCTTTAGCTCAACAAAGCGTCCAAATTAGCAAAAAATGTTTTGTGTATTGCTTTATTGGCATTCCTACCTTTTCCTTGGAACTTGTGACGGATCAGGTTACGACAGAAAATACTTCTTCAAGTACTGACTAGAATGGCGAGAGTTGCTCTGCTTTATACCCTGTAAGCCTCGTAAAATTTATTCTCATGCGTGCGGTGGCAGTCTTTTGCAATATGCATGATTACATGAAAGTTAAAAACATTCTTAACTGTTGATGTAGTTACACTGACTATCAAACCATTACTGACCGGCGTGGTCAGTTTTATTGTTTAATCTCACCCTAGTTAATACATTAAAATTATATCTCGATTTTAACTAAAATCGCCTTCTATTTTACCACGTTTATGTTATTTGTCTCTCCGGCAACGTTTATAAATTTTGGAGAAATGCATTCTTTCGCGGAGTAACTTATAATAAATTGGCAAGAGATGTTTAAGGCTGGAACTCTTGTATAATTGTCTTTGGATGATGTGGCAATGTTTGAAATTATGTTAAAAAATAATACCTATTTCTAATTGTTTTGACTACCATTCTTTTAATAGATTTCTGGCGCCAATGTCTTGAAGAATATGTTTCGAAAACGGTGAAAATAGAAACCCCGTTTCCAGCATGCGAAAACGCAAGGAATGTATGGTTCAATAAGGGAGGGTGAATTTCGTTGTTACGAATGCGCGAAATTGTTGTTATTTGGTTGTCGCATTCTTCCGGGGTAACTAGTACTAAATATCGTGAGAGTTTTTGTGGAATCAGGGACTGGACATAATCAACATATCAAGAAAATACCTTCTTGTTCATGTTGTTGATATGGTAAAATACTTTGACTACCAAAGCTTTGTCTTGAAAAAGTGTTTAGTAATAATTGAAAGACAGTTTCAAGTGGTCAGCTGAAATTTTAGTTAAACTCCTTTTGAACTCAGTCTTATTAAGGAAATTGAGAGATTTTTAAAACACTGAAAGCTTCGATCGCCAATTTATGTTACGTGATGTGAAACATTATAAGATCGTTATTGACCGCGTAACGAAAACAATTCAATTGTCAAATTCAATAATTTATTACTCGTACCACTTTTATCAAAGCGCTGTTTTTAAAAGGTTTTCGACATTTACATATAAATTATTTTAGCGTGGAAACTATTTATAATATCTCGAATAGTACATTATCTTCCCTGCTTACTCATTAGCATTAAGTATTGGGTAGTGACCCCTGACGAGCCAAAACTCGAAAGGGTATGCCATGAGAGCTAAGAGCAGCAGGGGTGGGGTGGGTGGGGCGCTTCGTCTATCCTTGAGCAACGTTCGCAGCAACTGACACTCCTAATTAATTCTGTTTAGTTTATATAATGCTAAGTGACGTCACCAGGGATGCTAATGAACTACGAATAGTACATTATCTTCCCTGCTTACTCATTAGCATTAAGTATTGGGTAGTGACCCCTGGTAGCGCCTCTCCGCCGGCTGTGCCTTTATCAACCACCCCCTCATCCTTCTATATACCTCCCATACCTTATTCTTTAATCGTATAATAATAAATAATAATAATAATACCCATAACTTATTCGACAACCAATCCCTCAACCTCATTACTAAAGCATCTTTATTCTTTCCATACCAGTACCACTATTAGCAGATTTCACCCACAAAGTTACATGAATATCACTCGGCTCAACAATTACGGGGAGAACAAGCCATGGGGTGCCACCTTTGCCACTTCACCCCACACACGAACCGTGCCGGTAGACATATTCACTGCAGCAGGGACTTCGTTATAAAGTCTGCGAACTGCTTACACACTGAATGGTTCTTGAAATACTTGGGTGGTGGTAATGGGGAATCATACTTGACACCATGAACAGACCTTTGAACGGCCTCATAAAATGTCTCATCATCATCGACACCATGAGATAGCCATGCAATAAACGCGTCCCAAAAGGAAGATTATTATGTAATACTCCCACCTTGAAACTCGAAGGATCCCTGAATGTGAAGGTTCCGAATATCCTCGGAGCCCTCAGTTATGACCATGTTCACTTCAGCTATAACATCTTCTTCCGCAATCATTCCCCTGGGCTTACGTGTCCCGGCAACGTTACCCACGCAGTAATTGTTATTGGGTAACGCGCCCAAAGTTCCGCCTGTTGGGGCGAGAAGTTCTCACAAATCTGTCCAGGGTCGGGAGAGGTCCCCAAAGACGAGAAAACCGAGGGTAAGCCCAGCGTGGGAGACAAAACTTAAGCCCAGGGAAAATGACAACCATAGCCCTCTAAAGAGTGCTCAAGGGAATGCCATACAGGCAAAACGCTTGTCGTGTCAGTTCCCATCACTCAAGTCAGTCGAAAGAAACAAAAATAACCAAATGAATGGAAGCGAAGTAAATAATAATAATACCCAGACCTTATCCGACAACCAATCTCTCAACCTCATTACTAATTATAAAAGCATCTTTATTATTTCCATACCTTACCACTATTAGCAGATTTCACACACAAAGTTACATGAATATCACTCGGCTCAACTGTTTACGGGGAGAACAAGCCAGGGAGGTGTCACCTTTGCCACTTCACCCCACACACGAACCGCACCGGTAGATATTCACTGCAGCAGGGACTTCGTTATAAAGTCTGCGAACTGCTTACACACTGAACGGTTCTTGAAATACTTGGGTCGTGGTAATGAGAAATCATACTTGACACCATGAACAGACGTTTGAATGGCCTCATAAAATATCTCATCATCATTGACACCATGAGATAGCCATCCAATAACGCACGCTGTATACCCAAGTTTCCAGTTAATATGGCGGCCCAAACGGAAGATTATTATGTAATACTCCCACCTTGAAACTCGAAGGATCCCCGAATGTGAAGATTCTGAATACCCTCGGCGCCCCCAGTTATGACCATGTTCACTTCAGCTATAACATCTTCTTCCGCAATCATTTCCCCTGGACTTACGTGTCCTGGCAACGTTACCCACGCAGTTATTCGGTAACGCGCTCAAAATTCCGCCTGTTGGGGCGAGAAGTTTTCACAAATCTGTCCAGGGTCGGGAGAGGTCCCCAAAGACGAGAAAACCGAGGGTAAGCCCAGCGTGGGAGACAAAACTTAAGCCCAGGGGAAAATACAACCATAGCCCTCTAAAGAGTGCTCAAGGGAATGCCATACAGGCAAAACGCTTGTGGTGTCAGTTCCCATCACTCAAGTCAGTCGAGAGAAACTGGTCCGGGGCAGAAACAAAATAACCAAATGAATGGAAGCGAAGTAAAATACTCTATTTTGTTATCACAATCATCCAACCATCACAATGCGGCCATATGTTAACCTACACTTCTCAGAAAACGCCTGTTCAGGCATCGAAGAGCCATGTGGCTACCTGGCTAAACGCCCGCCATCCCTCTTGCGGTAGGGCGAAGAGAGCCGCGACCGACCAGCGATGGTGTCCCAGAGAGTATAACCTCTTTAGGTGTCTTGGATTGCTTTAACCACTTCCGCTTTCGCTTCCCCCTTTTAAATTTATTTTTTATTTTTTATTTTTATTTTTATTTTATTTTTTTAACATTTATCCACTAGACCCTTCTCGATCCATTCTTCACGTATTGGATCCTTCTCGGCCTATATTTATCCACTAGACCCTTCTCGATCCAATCATGATATTGGATCCTTCTCGGCCTATATTTATCCACTAGACCCTTCTCGATCCAATCATGATATTGGATCCTTCTCGGTCTATATTTATCCACTAGACCCTTCTCGATCCAATCATGATATTGGATCCTTCTCGGTCTATATTTATCCACTAGACCCTTCTCGATCCAATCATGATATTGGATCCTTCTCTGGTCTATATCAGTTATCCACTAGACCCTTCTCGATCCATTCTTCACGTATTGGATCCTTCTCGGTCTATCTTTATCCACTCGACCCTTCTCGATCCAATCATGTTTATTGGATCCTTCTCGGTCTACATTATCCACTAGATCCTTCTCGATTCATTCCGGTTTATTGGATCCTCTCGGTCTATATTTATCCACTAGACCCTTCTCGATTCATTCCGGTTTATTAGATCCTCTCGGTCTATATTTATCCACTAGACTCTTCTCGATCCATTCCGGTTTATTGAATCCTCTCGGTCTATATTTATCCACTAGACCCTTCTCGATTCATTCCGGTTTATTGGATCCTCTCGGTCTATCTTTATCCACTCGACCCTTCTCGATTCATTCCGGTTTATTAGATCCTCTCGGTCTATATTTATCCACTAGACTCTTCTCGATTCATTCCGGTTTATTGGATCCTCTCGGTCTATATTTATCCACTAGACTCTTCTCGATTCATTCCGGTTTATTGGATCCTCTCGGTCTATATTTATCCACTAGACCCTTCTCGATCCAATCATGTGTATTGTATCCTTCTCGGTCTATATTTATCCACTAGACCCTTCTCGATCCAATCATGATATTGGATCCTTCTCTGGTCTATATCAGTTATCCACTAGACCCTTCTCGATCCATTCTTCACGTATTGGATCCTTCTCGGTCTATATTTATCCACTAGACCCTTGTCAATCCAATCATGTTTATTGGATCCTTCTCGGTCTATATTTATCCACTAGACCCTTCTCGATCCAATCATGATATTGGATCCTTCTCGGCCTATATTTATCCACTAGACCCTTCTCGATCCAATCATGTGTATTGTATCCTTCTCGGTCTATATTTATCCACTAGACCCTTCTCGATCCAATCATGATATTGGATCCTTCTCGGTCTATATTTATCCACTAGACCCTTCTCGATCCAATCATGATATTGGATCCTTCTCTGGTCTATATCAGTTATCCACTAGACCCTTCTCGATCCATTCTTCACGTATTGGATCCTTCTCGGTCTATCTTTATCCACTCGACCCTTCTCGATCCATTCTTCACGTATTGGATCCTTCTCGGTCTATATTTATCCACTAGACCCTTGTCAATCCAATCATGTTTATTGGATCCTTCTCGGTCTATATTTATCCACTAGACCCTTCTCGATCCAATCATGATATTGGATCCTTCTCGGCCTATATTTATCCACTAGACCCTTCTCGATCCAATCATGATATTGGATCCTTCTCTGGTCTATATCAGTTATCCACTAGACCCTTCTCGATCCATTCTTCACGTATTGGATCCTTCTCGGTCTATATTTATCCACTAGACCCTTGTCAATCCAATCATGTTTATTGGATCCTTCTCGGTCTATATTTATCCACTAGACCCTTCTCGATCCAATCATGATATTGGATCCTTCTCGGCCTATATTTATCCACTAGACCCTTCTCGATCCAATCATGTGTATTGTATCCTTCTCGGTCTATATTTATCCACTAGACCCTTCTCGATCCAATCATGATATTGGATCCTTCTCGGTCTATATTTATCCACTAGACCCTTCTCGATCCAATCATGATATTGGATCCTTCTCTGGTCTATATCAGTTATCCACTAGACCCTTCTCGATCCATTCTTCACGTATTGGATCCTTCTCGGTCTATCTTTATCCACTCGACCCTTCTCGATCCATTCTTCACGTATTGGATCCTTCTCGGTCTATATTTATCCACTAGACCCTTGTCAATCGAATCATGTTTATTGGATCCTTCTCGGTCTATATTTATCCACTAGACCCTTCTCGATCCAATCATGATATTGGATCCTTCTCGGCCTATATTTATCCACTAGACCCTTCTCGATCCAATCATGATATTGGATCCTTCTCGGTCTATATCAGTTATCCACTAGACCCTTCTCGATCCATTCTTCACGTATTGGATCCTTCTCGGTCTATCTTTATCCACTAGACCCTTGTCAATCCAATCATGTTTATTGGATCCTTCTCGGTCTACATTATCCGCTAGATCCTTCTCGATTCATTCCGGTTTATTGGATCCTCTCGGTCTATATTTATCCACTAGACCCTTCTCGATTCATCCCGTTTATTGTATAATATATTCGCGGTCCATAGTTACACACCAGACCCTTCTCGCTCCATTCCTGTTATTGGATCATTCGCGGTTTAAAGCTTCAAATCCACCATCCAATTAATGAAAGTACGGCTATTGTGCTATCTTGCTTGCAAGGGACCCTCAGGCTAAGCCTCTCGGGACAACAAGAGATCAGGCCACCGTAATCTGCATAAGAAATTAACCTGATACGAAAACATGCCATAACAGAACAAATGTAAAAGTAAAATAAGACAAAACTAAAGCTGTGTATGAGCAATAAACGAACAGCAAGAAAAAAAAATGGGGAAAATGCCACACTGATAAATGGAACCTGGAACTGGAAAAAACACAAGCGACACTGAAAGCTCCTGAACATAAATAACGTAAATAATAAAACGAAACACCCGAACCGCAATAAACCTATGGCTAGCGCGTATTACAGAGATAGCAACAGAAAACAAGTCCACACTGAAATATCACCTCTAAAGTCTCTTTTCCTGGTGGCTCGACAGGTTTCTGTGAAGAACCTGAAGTAGTGACAAGCGTGGTCGGCTCGAAGCGACGAGGGACCTGCAACAACAGCGGCCGAAACAGGTGAAGAAACATGGACCAACATTGAGCCAGAAACTGGAGTTTGAGCTGCCGGAGTTGGCTGTAAAGCTGCAATAGCTGAAGCCGTCTGTTAGCTATCCACGCTGGTCGGGAGCGGCATTTCGAAACAGAGCTTCGTCTATCCTTGAGCAACGTTCGCAACAACTGACACTCCTAATTAATTATGTTTAGTTTATATAATGCTAAGTGACGTCACCAGGGATGCTAATGAACTATGAATAGTTATGAGCACATGTTATTGTCAGTTTATTTGATTTTAAATATTACTTACAAAGCTGCCTTTGAAAATAACATTTCGATATCTTTTTTATATCATGTTACTAATATCCAGCCTTAATTCTTTAATACGTTTCCGTGATAACATTTTATTGCACTGGTTTTCATTTGACGTAACGGCGTTATCAATTATCAATTCTAAAACTATAACCTAAACTTCTGAACGATACTAAACTAATCTGTTCTCAAGTTAATATACTCTAGATATCAGTGACAATATTACTTCCTGCTCTTTTCTTTAGAAAGTGGAATATAACTTTTAATCTCCATAACTTTTTATCTCCGCTCACCTTCCCGCCAGAGAAAGAAAAAAACCCTAAAGGGTTTACAATCATGATACCTCTGTGTGAGTGAAGTGTTCACGAAAGGTTCCCACTCAATTCAGCAGAATCTTACAGTTGCCTTTCACTCACAAAGCCAGAAAAAAACGGCATCAAACAAAGCAATAAAATCGACTTTTTGTTTAACGAGGGTAACACTAAACAGTCTTGTGACTGACAAACCTGTGGCCTTCGGATCCCAGATCGAATTGGAATTTAGAAGTGTTGGTTTTTGAGGAGGGAGGAAAACCGGAGAACCCGGAGAAAAACCCTCAGAGCAAGGACGAGAACCAACAACAGACACAAGTTAGAACCCACATATGACGGCGGATCCGGGATTCGAACCCGGGCCACATTGGTGAGAGGCGAACGCTCTCACCACTGTGCCATCCCTGCTCCCCGAAAGTTCCAGTCGCGAACAAGAGGGAGCCTTGCCAGCGCACTTCTCGTGTTGATTCTCAATCTTGAACACATCAAGTTCTTTGGTTCTCGCATTCTTGGTGCATTACTCACGTGTCGGAGTTACTGACAATTGTAAGAGCTGTTGTGAAATAAACACTGGTACCCTTGTTAATAATTGAAATGCGTGGCCTCTTTTTTATTTAATGTTATTAATATTTATTCTTTCTTTGAACAGATACGTTTCCGTCATTAGAATGTTACTGAAAGCACGCAATGTAATGAACGCTTTTAGTCTTGATGTTGAACAAGCATTTGAGCGAAAAATGTGAGACCACAGCCTGGTTTTTATTTGACGTTATCAAAATTTTAAAACCAAAACTACTTTCGACATTCAGCTGCTCACAGTTTAATTTAATTTATTCTAGTGACAATGGTCTTCATGGGAATTTTTATGTCGAGCAGATCCGGCTTCGTTTTAGAAATAAAGCGTTTTCAAATTTGTTGACTTTTTTTTTACTTGGTCGAGCAATCTTCTTCTAAGTCCAGATGTAATAAATAAAGCCTAGATAGCGGATAGAGGGATTGGACATATCAGATGTAATAAATAAAGCCTAGATAGCGGATAGCGGGATTGGACAAGTCAGATGTAAAATTCATTTGGGTCACCTGTTGTCAGATGTAAAGAAACGCACGTGCCTTTTTTTATTTAATGTTATTAATATTTATTCTTTCTTTGATACGTTTCCGTCGTTAGAATTTTACTGAGAGCACGCAATCATACTCAACGCGTTTAGTCTTGTTTCCTGCTCTTTTCTTTAGTAAAGCGGAGTATAACTTTTCATCTCCATTTGTTCATACTGTATTATAAAACATTTTGAGTCGAACCTCCCGTACGCGGACACCCTCGGGACCAGAAAAAGTGTCCGCTTAAGAGAGGTGTCCGCTTATGGGGAGTTAAAAATGTAGTGTTTTGTAAGTAAGCTAGGAACATGACCAAGTTTCCGCTCACGGAGGTGTCGTTAGCGGGAGGTGTCGTAAAACTTAAAGAGAGTATAGTTTTAGTGAGGATTTTGCTTGTTTGGAAGTCGTTAAATTTCATCAATTTATGCTACTTGTGCAAAACGTTGTTTCGAATACGTTGGGGGATTTCAAAATAATGAACATCTTTTTCACCAAGTTTATGTTTTTTCTTCCTGTTGTTCTCCCGCAACATTTATATATTGAATAAAAAATTTATTTGAGTAACTGAAAATGGATCGAGCTGCAGTTCAGTAATAAATACTGAAACCCTCGTATAATTGTCTGTAAGCTGATGTGTCAGTGTTTGGGAATATCAGAGTAATAATGCATGTTAAATAAAAAAATATCAATATTGGTAATTATTTTGTCTAACCAAAGTTTTTATTTGTTTTGATACATTCATGGCGTCAATGTCTAGAAAAAGGTTTTTGTTTAATTTTAACGCTTAATTGAGTAGCTATTTTCGGTTCGTTAATAACTCCCTTAACAACTTTTCTTAAAGCGTTGTTTTCAAAAACTTTTCAACATTTACATGTAAATTATGTTAGCGTGGAAACTAATTTATCTTTAGTAGTTATGAGCACATGTTATTGTTCAATTTATTGATTTTGATTTTCAATAATGCGCACAAAGTGCCTTTGAAAATAAAGTTTCGATCTCTTTTTCATTTCATGTTACGAACTGCTCCAGCCTCTTCGATACTTTAACGTTTCATTCTAAAACCTAAACTACTGTTCTAAACAAATCCTTTTCAGAAATAAAACATTTTTATAACTGATAACTTGGTTGTGGAAGCCAGGTTAGATGTATTTGAGCCTCTCTGGGTACCTACAGACTACGGTTTCATCGCGCGTTTTTAGCAAATCGTCGATTTTTTTAACAAAAGCATCGATTTTATATTGGGAATTTTTAATGTACTTTGCTTTTGAGCGCACATGCTGGTTAGGGGAGGGTTCACCTGCCGGAATTCTTGGTTAAAATATTTTTTTACCTTCACAAAATAAATGCAACTTGCTGGTTTTTATTCAGCGATATATAATATTTAATCCGTCTGTTTAATGGTATCTCCGCTTCCACTTTCGCCAGAAAGAAATAAAGGAAAAATGTATTAATGATGCACGATACGAAAATTTTACTACCAAGGTGAGGAATCATGATAACATTAATATAAGTTCGGTGTTCACAAAATTCCTACTCAATTCAGGAGCATCATTCAAGCCACAGAACAAGAGTGTTCGATTATAACAAAGAAAACACAACCTGCGATACATTTCATTATTATATTTATTATATTTGTCATGTCCATAGCTTAACGATTCTATAAATAACATATTATCGAACTCAAAAGGTACTGATAGACCCTGCAGTGCAGCGGTTTTCAAAATTTGCTTCATACACCTCTCTACATACATCCAAACAAACCGACTTCTGCAAAAAAACTATAGCTATACATAGAAAATCTATATTCCGAGTCACAGGCAGGGTCCAAGTAAGATTCGAGTCCAAGTAAAATTACCAAGCCATTAGTTTTATTATTTAACGCGCATCACACATCACAATCAAACACAGAACAAATAGAACGCGCGTCACACATAACCGATCAAACACAGAACAAATAGAACGCGCGTCACACAATAACCGATCAAACACAAAACAAATAGAACGCGCATCACACATAACCGAACAAACACAGAACAAATAGAACGCACATCACACATAACCGATCAAACACAGAACAAATAGAACGCGCGTCGCACATAACCGAACAAACACAGAACAAACAGAACGCGCATCACACATAACTGATCAAAACAGAACAAATAGAACGTGCATGACACAAAATAATCAACACAGAAACAGAGAGCGCGTATCACACGTAACAATCAAACACAGAACAGAGAGCGCGCATCACACGTAACAATCAAACACATAATAAAAGAAGGCGAGTCACTAACGTAATAATCAAACACAAAACAAAAAGAGCGATCATCACACGTAACAACACAAAACAGAGCGTGATCTGACGTTACAATCAAACACAAAACAAAGAGAACGCACATCACTAATGTCGTAACAATTAAACACAAAACGTCACTTAAAAAGGGAATTTTCGGCTATAAATTATTTCGCGATTATTCCAACACGTTCAATTTGTCCAATATTTCACACATTAAAATGTGGCCGAACTGTCCAGGAAAATTAGCCGTCGTGTGTTCACGTTCTCCATAAATCCGAAAATTGGGTCTTTCACGTAGTTGTTTGTTGATGGCTCAGGACCGATTTATTTACAACTTTTTCGGCATGCGACTTCGTAGCTCGCGAAAAATGTACTGGCATGCAGAATTTACAATCATGATACCTTTAGTGGAAGTTAGGTGTTCGCGAAAGGTTCCCACTCGATTCAGCAGCATCTTATTACAGTTACCTTTGCGGACTCATAAAGCCATAAAATCTGCATTCCAAAGTTCCAGTCGCGAAGAAGAGGAAGCCTTGACAGTGCACTTCTCGTGTCGACAATATCACTCTACCGTCAAATAGAAAGAAAACATGCCTTGGTTTTAGGTTGGGTAAATGTTGATTCTTCCTTTTTCTTTGAATACGCCAAGTTTATCAGTGTTATTTGGTTCTCGCATTCCTGGCGCATTACTCACGGTCGGAGTTACTGACAATTGTAAGAGCTGTTGTGAAATAAACACTGGTACCCTTTATTATAGTCGCCTTTGGAAGATGCAGTGTTTGGGATCGGAGTTCTGGAAAATGCGTGGCCTTTTTTTTATTTAATGTTATTAATATTTATTCTTTCTTTGATACGTTTCCGTCGTTAGAATTTTACTGAGAGCACGCAATCATACTCAACGCGTTTAGTCTTGTTTCCTGCTCTTTTCTTCAGTAAAGCGGAGTATAACTTTTCATCTCCATTTGTTCATACTGTATTATAAAACATTTTGAGTCGAACACCCTCGGCAAAAAGAAAAAGTGTCCGCTGTCGTAAAACTTAAAGAGAGTATAGTTTAGTGAGGATTTTGCTTGTTTAGAAGTCGTTAAATTTCATCAATTTATGCTACTTGTGCGAAACATTGATTCGAATACGTTGGGGGATTTTAAAATAATTACCATCCTTTTTACCAAGTTTATGTTATTTGTTCTCCCGCAACATTTATAGATTGAATAAAAATGCATTCCTTTTGAGCAACTAAAAATGGATCGAGCTGCAGTTCAGTAATAAATACTGAAACCCTGGTATAATTGTCTGTAAGATGATGTGTCAGTGTTTGGGAATATCAGTGTAATAATGCATGTTAAATAAAAAAATATTAATATTCGTAATTATTTTGTCTAACCAAAGTTTTTATTTGTTTTGATACATTCATGGCGCCAATGTCTAGAAAAAGGTTTTTGTTTAATTTTAACGCTTAATTGAGTAGCTATTTTCGGTTCGTTAATAACTCCCTTAACAACTTTTCTTAAAGCGTTGTTTTCAAAAGGTTTTCAACATTTACATGTAAATTATGTTAGCGTGGAAACTATTTTTAACCTTGGTAGTTATGAGCACATGTTATTGTTCAATTTATTGATTTTGATTTTCAATAATGCGCACAAAGTGCCTTTGAAAATAATGTTTCGATCTCTTTTTTATTTCATGTTACGAACTGATCCAGACTCTTTGATACTTTCACGTTTCAATACTCGTTTTCAGAAATAAAACTTTTTTATAACTGATAACTTGGTTGTTGTAGCCAGGTTAGATATATTTGAGCCTCTCTGTGGGTACCTACAGACTTCGGTTTCGTCGCGCGTTTTTAGCAAATCGTCGATTTTTTTTAACAAAAGCAACGCTTTTACATTGGTAATTTTTTAATGTATTAACCTTTGCTTTTGAGCGCACATGCTGGTTAGGGGAGGGTTCACCTGCCGGAATTCTTGGTTAAAGTATTTTTTTTACATTCACAAAATAAATGCAACTTGCTGGTTTTTATTCAGCGATATATAATATTTAATCCGTCTGTTTAATGGTATCTCCGCTTTCCCTTTCGCCAGAAATAAATAAAGGAAAAAAGTATTAATGATGCATGATACGAAAATTTTACTAACAGGGTAACAATCATGATAACACTAATATAAGTTAGGTGTTCGCAAAATTCCTACTCAATTCAGGAGCATCATTCAAGCCACAGAACAAGAGTGTTCGATTATAACAAAGAAAATACAACCTGCGATACATTTCATTATTATATTTATTATACTTGTCATGTCCATAGCTTAACGATTCTATAAAAAAAAATTTATCGAACTCAAAAGGTACACTTGAACACTCACTGATGAGTACTGATAGACCTAGACCCTGCAGTGCAGTGGTTTTCAAAATTTGTTTCCTACACCTCTCTACATCCATCCATACAAACCGAATTCTGCAAAAAAAAAACTATTGCTACATAAAAAATCTATAATCCGAGTCACAGGCAGAGTCCAAGTAATATCCGAGTCCAAGCGAAATTAAGCCATTAGTTTGATTATTTCCGGACATAGTCAGCAAACCGATAGACAGAGGATAATGTTTCGATATATTGACGAGAATATGCGGTTAGGTAGAGATATTAGCGACTCCGTTAAACCGCAGAGATTAGCGTCTCTATCGATGTAACACTGTTAACTGTTAACTTAAATTAGATTTTTTTGATTTAAATTTAGATTTCTTATCTTTTTAGGCCTCCTAGTATAGATTTTACTGTTTTAGGAGTAATTAATTAAAGCATTAAAGCATTAACTACAGACATAGAACAAAAAGAACGCGCATCACACATAACCGATCAAACACAGAACAAATAGAACGCGCATCACATATAACAGTCAAATAGAGAACAAATAGAACGCGCATCACACATAATCAATCAAACACAGAACAAATAGAACGCGCATCACACATAACAGTCAAACACAGAACAAATAGAACGCGCATCACATATAACCGATCAAAAACAGAACAAATAGAACGCGCATCACACATAACCGATCAAACACAGAACAAATAGAGCGCGCATCACACGTAACAATCAAACTAGGAACAGAGAGTGCGTATCACACGTAACAATCAAACACAGAACAGAGAGTGCGTATCACACGTAACAATAAAACACAGAACAGAGAACGCGCATCACACGTAACAATCAAACACAGAACAGAGAGTGCGCATCACACGTAACAATCAAACACAGAAAAGAGAACGAGCATCACACGTAACAATCAAACACAGAACAGAGAGCGCGCATCACACGTAACAATCAAACACAGAACAGAGAGCGCGCATCACACGTGACAATCAAACACAGAACAGAGAGAGCTTATCACACGTAACAATCAAACACAGAACAGAGAGCGCGCATCACACGTACAATCAAACACAGAACAGAGAGTGCGCATCACATGTAACCATAAAACACAGAACAGAGAACGCGCATCACACGTAACAATCAAAACAGAACAGAGAGCGCGCATCACACGTAACAATAAAACACAGAACAGAGAGCGAACATCACACGTAACAATCAAACACAGAACAGAGAACGCGCATCACACGTAACAATTAATCAAGGAACAGAGAGCGGCCATCACACGTAACAATCAAACCAGGAACAGAGAGTGCGTATCACACGTAACAATCAAACACAGAACAGAGAGCGCGTATCACACGTAACAATCAAACACAGAACAGACAGCGCGTATCACACGTAACAATCAAACACAGAACAGAGAGCGCGCATCACACGTAACAATCAAACTAGGAACAGAGAGTGCGTATCACACGTAACAATAAAACACAGAACAGAGAACGCGCATCACACGTAACAATCAAACACAGAACAGAGAACGCGCATCACACGTAACAATAAAAAACAAACAGAGAACGGCATCACACGTAACAATCAAATACAGAACAGAGAACGGCATCACACATAACAAACAAACACAGAAGAGAGAACGCGCATCACACGTAACAATAAAACACAGAAGAGAGCGCGCATCACACGTAACAATAAAACACAGAACAGAGAACGGGCATCAAACGTAACAATAAAACACAGAACAGAGAGCGCGCATCACACGTAACAATCAAACACAGGACAGAGAGCTCGCATAACACGTAACAATCAAACACAGAACAGAGAGCGCGCATCACTCGAAACAATCAAACACAGAACAGAGAACGCGCATCACACGTAACAATCAAAAAACAGAACAGAGAGCGCGCATCACACGTAACAATAAAACACAGAACAGAGAGCGAACATCACACGTAACAATCAAACACAGAACAGAGAACGCGCATCACACGTAACAATTAATCAAGGAACAGAGAGCGGCCATCACACGTAACAATCAAACCAGGAACAGAGAGTGCGTATCACACGTAACAATCTAACACAGAACTGAGAACGCGCATCACACGTAACAATCAAACACAGAACAGAGAGCGCGCATCACACGTAACAATAAAACACAGAACAGAGAACGCGCATCAAACGTAACAATAAAACACAGAACAGAGAGCGCGCATCACACGTAACAATCAAACACAGGACAGAGAGCTCGCATCACACGTAACAATCAAACACAGAACGGAGAGCGCGCATCACACGTAACAATCAAACACAGGACAGAGAGCTGGCATCACACGTAACAATCAAACACAGTACAGAGAGGAAGCATCACATGTAACAATCAAACACAGAACAGAGAGCATGAATCACACGTAACAATAAAACATAGAACAGAGAGCGTGCATCACTCGTAACAATAAAACACACAACAGAGAGCGTGCATCACACGTAACAATGAAACACAAAACAGAGAGCGCGCATCACACGTAACAATCAAACACAGAACAGAGAACGCGCATCAGACGTAACAATCAAACACAGAACAGAGAACGCGCATCACACGTAACAATAAAACACAGAACAGAGAACGGGCATCACAGGTAACAATAAAACACAGAACAGAGAGGGCGCATCGCACGTAACAATCAATCACGGAACAGAGAGCGCGCATCACACGTAACAATCAAACTAGGAACAGAGAGCGCGTATCACACGTAACAATCAAACACAGAACAGAGCGCGCGTATCACACGTAACAATAAAACACAGAACAGAGAACGCGCATCACACGTAACAATTAAACACAGAACAGAAAACGCGCATCACACGTAACAATCAAACACAGAACAGAGAACGCGCATCACACGAAACAATCAAACACAGAACAGAGAACGCGCATCACACGTAACAATCAAACACAGAACAGAGAGCGCGCATCACACGTAACAATCAAACACAGGACAGAGAGCTCGCATCACACGTAACAATCAAACACAGAACAGAAAGCGCGCATCACACGAAACAATCAAACACAGAACAGAGAACGCGCATCACACGTAACAATCAAACACAGAACAGAGAGCGCGCATCACACGTAACAATCAAACACAGGACAGAGAGCTCGCATCACACGTAACAATCAAACACAGAACGGAGAGCGCGCATCACACGTAACAATCAAACACAGGACAGAGAGCTGGCATCACACGTAACAATCAAACACAGTACAGAGAGGAAGCATCACACGTAACAATCAAACACAGAACAGAGAGCATGAATCACACGTAACAGTAAAACATAGAACAGAGAGCGTGCATCACTCGTAACAATAAAACACACAACAGAGAGCGTGCATCACACGTAACAATGAAACACAAAACAGAGAGCGCGCATCACACGTAACAATCAAACACAGAACAGAGAACGCGCATCAGACGTAACAATCAAACACAGAACAAAGAACGCGCATCACACGTAACAATAAAACACAGAACAGAGAACGGGCATCATACGTAACAATCAAACACAGAAGAGATAGCGCGCATCACACGTAACAATTAAACACAGAACAGATAGCGCGCATCACACGTAACAATAAAACACAGAACAGAGAACGCGCATCAAACGTAACAAACAAACACAGAACAGAGAGCGTGCATCACAAGTAACAATCAAACACAGAACAGATAGTGCGCATCATACGTAACAATCAAACACAGAACAGAGAACGCGCATCAAACGTAACAATCAAACACAGAACAAAGAACGCGCATCACACGTAACAATAAACCACAGAACATAGAGCGTGCATCACACGTAACAATCAAACACAGAACAGAGAACGCGCATCACACGTAACAATCAAAAACAGAACAGAAAGCGCGCATCACACATAACATTCAAACACGAAATAGAGAACGCGCATCACACGTAATAATAAAACACAGAACAGATAGCGCGCATCATACGTAACAATCAAACACAGAACAGAGAACGCGCATCAAACGTAACAATCAAACACAGAACAGAGATACACATAACAAGCAAACACAGAAGAGAAAACGCGCATCACACGTAACGATAAAACAGAACGGAGAACGCGAATCACACGTAACGATGAAACACAGAACAGAGAGCGCGCATCACACGTAACAATCAAACACAGAACTGAGAGCGCGCATCACACGTAACAATCAAACACAGAACAGAGAGCGCGCATCACACATAACAATCAAACACTGAACAGAAAACGCGCATCACACGTAACAATCAAACACCGAACAGAGAACGCGCATCATACGTAACAATAAAACACAGAACAGAGAACGGGTATAACACGTAACAATAAAACAAAGAACCGAGAGGGCGCATCACATGTAACAATCAATCACGGAACAGAGAGCGCGCATCACACGTAACAATCAAACTAGGAACAGAGAGCGCGTATGACACGTAACAATTAAACACAGAACAAAGAGCGCGTATCACACGTAACAATAAAACACAGAACAGAGAACGCACATCACACGTAACAATCAAACACAGAACAGAAAGCGCGCATCACACGAAACAATCAAACACAGAACAGAGAACGCGCATCACACGTAACAATCAAACACAGAACAGAGAGCTCGCATCACACGTAACAATCAAACACAGGACAGAGAGCTCGCATCACACGTAACAATCAAACACAGAACAGAAAGCGCGCATCACACGAAACAATCAAACACAGAACAGAGAACGCGCATCACACGTAACAATCAAACACAGAACAGAGAGCGCGCATCACACGTAACAATCAAACACAGGACAGAGAGCTCGCATTACACGTAACAATCAAACACAGAACGGAGAGCGCGCATCACACGTAACAATCAAACACAGGACAGAGAGATGGCATCACACGTAACAATCAAACACAGTACAGAGAGGAAGCATCACATGTAACAATCAAACACAGAACAGAGAGCATGAATCACACGTAACAATAAAACATAGAACAGAGAGCGTGCATCACTCGTAACAATAAAACACACAACAGAGAGCGTGCATCACACGTAACAATGAAACACAAAACAGAGAGCGCGCATCACACGTAACAATCAAACACAGAACAGAGAACGCGCATCAGACGTAACAATCAAACACAGAACAGAGAACGCGCATCACACGTAACAATAAAACACAGAACAGAGAACGGGCATTACAGGTAACAATAAAACACAGAACAGAGAGGGCGCATCGCACGTAACAATCAATCACGGAACAGAGAGCGCGCATCACACGTAACAATCAAACTAGGAACAGAGAGCGCGTATCACACGTAACAATCAAACACAGAACAGAGCGCGCGTATCACACGTAACAATATAAAATATTTGCCTGCAAATAGGATTTTTTATGTCTTTTCTCTGCAGTAATTTTGTTCATTTAATATGATACTCCTGGGGAGGAGTTATGGGTATTAGGGAACCCCCCTCTCATGCTCGTGCGTGGGTCACGTGACAATCCAAGCCATGTGCTCGTCATTCGTCTCGCGTCAGCCGCGGATCAAGACGTGTTTTTTGATTTATTGCGGTAAGCTGAATTAATTTGAGCTATTTTTGCCATTTCAGAGGGGTTTATCTCAATTAATCGGTTATCTATAAGTTACTTGTATTCCCACTTGAAGGTTGTAATCCTTGGGGTTTATTACGGCCTTTTTCATTCATTGTTTATAACTGAAGTCGAAGCCATTGTTGGGCATTGTTTTTCGCTTCATTCTTAGCTTTATCATGTGCTTATAGTTTATTGTTTATTTCAATTACTTTCCCCCTCCCACAGTACTTGTTTCTTTGGGTTAGGAGGTTGAGATACGACCTCAAGTCAAGTCGAATTTCCATCCGCGAACGGACGAGACGTTTTAATATATGCATGGCGTCGGCTGACGTATTTTGCTTCCTGTTATGACATTTGCTCCAACATGTTAGTCAGGCGTTGTGACTGTAAATTAAACCGGCCATAGAGCAGGCAGAAAGAAGCATTTTGTCTAAATTATAGCTTTGTAGCTTTTTTCATAACCGAGTTATCGCGAAAATAATTTTCAGACAATTACAGCTCAGTATGCTGTCGCCATGTTGATGTCCTTCTTGTGACACAAATACGATGGCCATAAAATTGCACAAGGAGTAGAGTAGATTCTACCATCAATTATCATTAGCTTTACCACGTCAAAAAATTTAAAATCCGTTTTTGTAGCAGTTCATACACACGCTCATTTGGGACATCACAATTTTCAAAATGCTGTATTTTCGAAAACGAAGCACTGAATCAATACCAAATTTGCGTAGAGATTAATGGTCGTACATCTAGAATATGTGAAAATAATAGCGTTGTAGAATTGACCGTGTAGATTTTCGAATTATGAAGACATCAGATGAAAAACCACCTAAATACTGTATTTCGTAGCTGCATTTGCCAATTCTGTTGATAACTTGAGTTTTATTGAGGCTTATTTTGTCAGTATTCGCAATTATTTTCCCCGTGGGTATCACTATGGTTAGTATAGGCAAGGGGCGACTTCCTGCTGGGTTAATTTCATTTATTAATGTGTGTTATACATATACTCCCCTGTCGCTCATATTTATCTCTAATTTACATGTATATTTTTATTGTGAGCTCATGTTATTTTGTATTATTATGCTATTTATTATGTATTTGTTGCTCATATTTACTGAGGCCATTTTCCTCGGTTATTTATTTTGAGGCCAGTATATTTAGGACTTGCTTGTCACGGCGACAATTTGTCAAGCCATGCTTGTTCCTGCCTCTTTTTTTTATTTTGTTTGTATGTTTATATGAGCTTATGTTGCTCATGTTTGTATTTTTATGGAGCCCATGTTGCTCTAATTTTTATTGAGCCAATGTTGCTCATATTTTGATTGGGCCCTTGTTGCTCATATTTTTATCGAGCCCTTGTTTGCTCGTAGTTGTTGAGCCCTGTTGGCTCATATTTACTGAGGCCATTTTCCTCGGTTATTTATTTTGAGGCAGTATAGGACTTGCTATTGCGGCGACAATATATTTGTGAGCCATGCTTGTTCCTGCCTCTTTATTTTTATTTCATATTTATGTTTATATGAGGCCATGTTGCTCATGTTTGTATTTATGGAGCCCATGTTGCTCTAATGTTTATTGAGCCAATGTTGCTCATATTTTGATTGGACCCTTGTTGCTCATATTTTTTATCGAGCCCGTGTTGCTCGTATTATATGAGCCCTGTTGCTCATATTTACTGAGGCCAGTTTCCTCGGGTTATTTATTTGAGGCTAGTATAGGACTTGCTATTGCGGCGACCGACAATAATTGTGAGCCATGCTTGTTCCTGCCTCTTTATTTTTATTTCATATTTATGTTATATGAGCTGCCATGTTGCTCATGTTTGTATTTTATGGAGCCCATGTTGCTCTAATGTTTATTGAGCCAATGTTGCTCATATTTTGATTGGGCCATTGTTGCTCATATTTTTATCGAGCCCGTGTTGGCTCGTATTTATTGAGCCCTGTTGCTCATATTTACTGAGGCCATTTTCCTCGGTTATTTATTTTGAGGCTAGTATAGGACTTGCTATTGCGGGCGACAATATATTTGTGAGCCATGCTTGTTCCTGCCTCTTTATTTTTATTTTCATATTTATGTTTATATGAGCCTTATGTTGCCTCATGTTTTTATTATTATATTGAGCCCAAGTTGCTCATGTTATTATTATTATTATATTGAGCCATGTTTGCTCATGTTACTATATTATTATATTGAGCCATGTTGCTCATGTTACTATTATTATTATATTGAGCCATGTTGCTCATGTTCTATTATTATATTGAGCCATGTTGACTCATGTTATTATTATTATTATATTGAGCCATGTTGCTCATGTTTACTATTATTATTATATTGAGCCATGTTGCTCATGTTATTATTATTATATTGAGCCATGCTGCTCATGTTATTATTATTATTATATTGAGCCATGTTGCTCATGTTATTATTATTATTATATTGAGCCATGTTGCTCATGTTATTATTATATCGAGCCCAGGTTGCTCATGTTATTATTATTACATTTTTATTTGAGGCCCTGTTCCTCATTTTTAGATGCCTGGTTCATCGTGTTATTTTTATTGAGTTCCTCAGGTTTTTTGTTGAGGTACTTAAACCTGCTGTAGGTTCGGATACCTTGCTTTTATTTGTTTTAATTCTTCAGATGCCTCCTAGACAGTCCCAGTGCCAGAAGTATCTTCTCACAGGCCTGAGTATTTCCACCAGGGCGGCATTAGAGGCAGTGGTCTCATCCAGCAGATTGTTATGCTGCAGGCCCTTTTATAGAGCAGGACACCCCTAGGAATGGCTTAAGAGTGCCTGGTTTTTGATGCAGGAAGTGGCAGCTCTTTCCTTACCTTTGGCAATATTGATCACATCGCTGACTTGGTTACTAAGGTGACAGCGCGGTTTCCAAACCGCTAACCACCCTTGCTGACCTTCCAACACCTGGCACAGGCTTACATGCAGCCACTTAATTGGCCTAATATGTAGCTTCATTTTTACTGCGGTCAAGTCAGTAACTATAAACGTGCGTGGAAACTGTTTTACAGCAAGTAATCTTATTGTTATCTTAGCATCTACTCAGTTTTATCATTCTAATCAGTTTTATCATTCTAATGATTTTTTATCATTTATCAAGTCATGGTCCTGTTCAATCTACATTATGCCCCTTCTAATGTCAATACTTATATTTCCGCCCTTGGCCACAGTGTAGTTATAAGCTCATGTTATGTTTCTCAGATTTCAAGGGCTATAATTAAGTAGGTTTTCTTTCTAGATAGCTGTCTACCCATCACACTTCCTATTTTGTACCAGCTGGATATTGGGCTCTCCCTACCAGATTGGTCAGTTCCCGGAAATGTGTTTACCTGGCATTTCATGCATAAAATGGCTCCCAGGTATGGCTCAACTGCCAAATGGCTGAACCCAACTGGGGACCTAATGGGTTTTAAAGGTGATGCTTGAGAATTTTATGTATAATTATAACCAGCATCGATCCTATAGTGGTCTCGCCAGCTTCGTTCGTTCTGTTGAATTTCAAACTGCTGGACTATGCGAGGAGCCCCACCGGGTCCTCTTTTCATTGTAGCAAATGGGTTGCCCATTTCCTGATCTACTTTTTCTCACCATCCTTGACTGGCAATTCAGTTATGTGGCCTTGCCCCCTCATTACAAGGGTCATATATTTTGGATGGGTGCGGCCTAGCATGCGACAGATCAGAGATTCTTTTGATACCCAGTTTCGCTTGTTAGGGCGATGGAATTTTAATGCTTTCCAGAACTATATTACCTAACGAGATAGTCAGGCTGCCATAGCTAGGTAAACTGCATAATTCTACATTAGTTGGCCTGGTGGGTCAGTTTTGAAGTGGCGACTGCTCCGTCAGGCCATGTATCTACTGAGCCTTACATTAACTCATCATAATAAGGTAGTCAGGTTGGCCTAGGAGTGCAGCTAGCAAGGGCAGCTGTTCTGGTAGGCTCTCCTGTCATAGTTAGGTAACGTGGCACAATTTTACACTGGTTGCAGTGTTACCACTTATTTTAGTTCAGTAATTGGGGGTAATTTCTAATTTTTAAGGGTCTCCTAAGGAGAAAGGCATTTGAAGTGATATACACATCATGTAAATATTACATGAAGTATTGACCGCGTTGACCATCTGTTTCGCGTGATTTATTGCCGCGATGTTCTTGCTTCGGCTTTCAAATTTACAGCCAAATTTACAGCCAAATTTTCCAGTTTTCAGCCTGGAATGGTAATGAAAAGGTAAAGGAAACTAGTAAAACTTTCACATTGTTTCTTATGTGTATTTTATATCTTTTGAATAATCCTATTCCTCTCAAGAGTAGACCAAACTATGAAAAACATTTGCAATTTTGAGAGCTTATTTTACGCACTGCAACAAACTGTGCGTCCTTTTTATTTTTAGTGCGTCAAATACACACAGCGTTGTGTAAGTGGGAACACTGAGTTGGCCTGGTGGGTTAGTTTGCAGGGGCGACTCACCTATCTAGCCATACATTAACTCATCATACTGAGGTAGTCAGGTTGGCCTGGGAGTTCAGCTAGCAAGGGCAGCTGTTCTGATAGGCTCTCCTGTTATAGTTAGGTAAACTGGCATAATTCTAGTCACTAGTTGGCCTGGTGGGTCAGTTGCAGGGCGGCTGCTCCATCAGATCACGTATCTAGCCATACATGAACTCATCATAATGAGGTAGTCAGGTTGGCCTGGGAGTACAGCTAGCAAGGGCGGCTGTTTTGATAGGCTCTCTGTCATAGTATAATAATAGGTAAACTGGCATAATTTTACTTTAGTTGGCCTGGTGGATCAGTGTACAGGGTGGCTGGGGGCTTACTTAAATTCATTAATCATCTAGCCATCCTCATAATGTGGTAGTCCAGGTTGGCCTGGGAGTGCAGTTTAGCTAAGGGCGGCTGTTCTTCTCGCTCTCTTCTCGTCTTAGTTAGGCAAGTTGGCCTATTTCCACACTGGTTGGGCCATGTGAATTACTGTGCATGCGGCAGCTGCTCCATCAGGTCATTTATCATACTACTGTGTTGTAGGTTGGGCTATTGTTGACCTTGTTGGCACAGTTAGCAAGGGCGGCTGTTCTATCAGGTTCAATGATTGTAATACTTTAACATGTTTGGCCATCCTTCTGGATAGTTAGCTTGGGTGGATGTTCCAACCAGGTTCCGCCTTTGGTGCAATCATTGCTTGTTTACGCCGTTCGTAACCCTGTCATTACTTTATTTGGGCAGTTAGCAGGGGTGGACTATCGTATGTTTGTACTCTTGCACCACTCTATAGCATGTTCACTTTTTCCTTTTAGGTTAATTAATTCACACCTTGTGACCCTTCTTGTTAAAAGTGCTCACAGCAGTTAGCTAAGGGCGGCTGCTTAGTGCCTACCCCTGCAGGCTGGCCTCTTGCCTGGGGTGGGGCAGACATATGTGCTTGCAACCCATATGC